>JAJLTN010000594.1:0-45630 GCA_030568215.1 Lipomyces kockii | reverse complement strand
TGCGACAACCTCTGGTTTATTAGACTGGCATGTGCTATAGTGACTAATATTTGTTGTAGGCTTGTAATTGTAATTTACTCCTGCAGAAGAAAGCTATGCTCACATATACGCCGTCGGTACTAATATTACTTACAAAAGTAGTAAGGGTTAGGGTCAGTTTAAAATTATAACGACTGGGTTAGGGTTGTCGGGACTAAGCTGGAGGCATCATACATTGATGCGCCTCGGATATAGCATCACATTTGTTCACAATCGCGTCCAACTGCGCTGTCACCTTAATACTGCAAGACTATGCAAATAATTCAGCTTCTCACTGCTGAATGTCCGTGCGACTCTCACACAAGAATTCGGGCACCGTCCACTGCGACTCTGACGCGACGGGACCAGTTCGCATAACGTTCCCGCATTTCAAGCATAGTAACCAATCTGTCGCACGTCCACATCCCTGAACATCTATTTAATTAGAGGGGATTATTGAATTAGTTCTTGACTACCTCAGCTCGAAGAGAAGTAATGATTAAACTAATATAATGACAAACCCACACAGAATGACCCTATCGTACCTCACACACCTACGACATCTGAATACTGTACAAGAAACATATAACCTCACGGATGAATCGGAATGAAATTCCCAATAATGCAGCTCGGAATATTATATCGGTCCCGCCGGATAGTGAAACTAAAGCAACACGACCGCCGCGTGCCGTCCCGTGACTTAAGGGTGCAGCTCGTCAGCACGGCCTTCTGCCCCGAATCAAACGCAATATTCCCGTACTTCTCCCAGTAATTCACCGCTGAGTCCTCGCTCAGCAGCTCATATATTGCCAATTTACCGTCCCGGAGCTCTTCCACTGGAACCTCCACTAGCGCTGCAAATTCCTTATTTCCTCGGTAAATTTCTCCTGTCCGCCGCCATAGACACGCCGGTATCGCCATCGACGTGAACACACGGTCATAGTCAAGTAGCATCCGCTCAAATGCTTCCTCAACAAGCACAAGATCGACATCAATCAGGGTCTGCGCAATTGCCCGGAATGCTGGTCGGAATATCGACAGTGGCTTCAGAATTCGTTGCCGGGACGCAGGCGACATGTGTCGATCCATGTATCGCTGCAGCCGCGCGTATCCTTTCACATAGTTAAATGGTGTAAGAAGACCAGCTTCTAATTTCGCATTGATAACTTGCTTCAGACGCTCTTCAGGTGTGTGTTCGGGTCCGTCAGCCGGGTCAGCGGCTGTCAAAAAAAACTTATCCCTCGCCGTTTCCGGTACCTGTGGCGGTTTGGAAGGCGTCGTCAGCGTCAGGTTGCCGTTAGCTGTCGCAGACAGATGGCTTATGCTCGACGTCGTCAGACCGCTCGTTACCGGCGCTAGCATCCCCAGCAAGGGGCTCGTGATATCTTCGTTCGCGACGCAGTTTCCATCCACATCCGCCGTCGCTGAACTCGCGCGCAGCATCAGCGGATCCGTCGCCGTCTCAAGTGCTCTCGGTGAAGTTGTCGTAGGCGGCGGCATCGACGTGTCCTCCAACATTGTCAAAAAGTCGTTTAACGACGAAAACTCGCTGCCCGCATGCTCGGAAAAGAAGAGCGGCGGCTGGTACTGCGTCAGGTTCGTCAATATGTTCGTCGAGCTGTTCAACATTGACCACTCTTTCGGCGACGTGTTGTTCTCGATCGGAAGCGGGGCTGACGTGCCTTGGCTTGATATACCGTATGTAATCGACGACACCTTACTGTCTGATTTATTCATTGTTCTTGACATTAATGATCCTACTTCGTTTTCTTTGGGATTCCACCTCTGATTCTGTTCTTTGTTTTCGTCGTGGCACAAATGTCCGATATTTCGTTTGACACAACGGGAGCAAGGCCGGCCTAAATTGTTCGTCATTACCATTTATCATTCTCATCTACTTATCGATCGGACTTACCTGAATCACAGGTCATATGTGACCTACGGCAATAAACGCACGCTGCGATTATTATTATTGTTATTATTACAACATTCTTTTTCACAAAACCTGCGGCAGCAGTTGCTTGCAATAACATACCGTGCTCAACTTTGCGACGCTTCGCCGGCTGAGAGGTCGCGGCTATGGATCCTGCTGTGCTCTCGTTTGTGCCACTCTTTGGCTGATGATAACCGACTGCTGACGCGCTACTGTGACCTAACGGCTCCGGCGAGCTTGTGCCGCTCCGGGCCGATCCTGAAGGGGATGAACTTGATGGCGAAACCTGCGTAATCGTGTTCTGCCCGGACTTCCCGTCGTTGCTCTGAAGCGGCACTGCCGGGAGATTCGCGACAGTGGCGTCTGCGAGAGTATGCAAATTGACTGCGTCCAGGGACGCGAGATGAGTGAGACTGTTCTGCCGTGACGATGAAGGATCTGCTGACTCCTGGTGCACCAGCTCGGTCATGTCTGCGGGCGAGTGCAACTGCGGGTGGTGACGGCCGTCGCCGGGAAGTCCGGTCCAGGAAAGAGCCTTCTTTGTCCAACTACATACCCTAACCCTCGACCGCAAGGCGATCGGCACGTGTCCCCCCTCACAGAAGGGCCTTTAGTCGGTTTAATAGGCATTTAATGCTCCCTCGACCTGACGAGTTGCCGTGAGGACCTCTTCCAAACCTGTAATGTTGTTGCTAATGCTTATCAAGTGGGAGCCGAGGCGAAGTATGAGATTTCTGAGGTCGTTGTCGGTTGTGATCTGCGGGTCCTGCGATCCTTAGTACGGCCCAACAATAAGATTTTACTAACACATACAGTTGTCGACGCGTCAACCAGATTAATACTTTCTGCATCATCATTTGTAGGCGTAATATTCGAAACATCCTTGAGCAATTTGTTAAGCTGATAGCAGTTAGTACAGTCACAGTCGACGTAGACCATGCATACCTTCTTCTTTTGGGAGGCTCGTAGCAATTCCTGCGACTTTGCGTTATGCTTCAGCGTCTGCAGATATCCTCTGTCCTTCTCTAATTCATTCTGCTCAGCAGCGATCTCAGCCTCTAATTCAGAGATTTGTTGCAGATCAGTTGCTAGATCTGCTTCCAAACTAGCCTAAAGGAAAGTCAGTCTTTCAATTTTCTCTCTCGGTTGCAGTTGACGTACATTCAGTTCAAGTATCTTCTCATACTGAAAGTTCCGATCTTTTGTTGTAGGCGGGACTGGCAATCGACGAAGTCTCCGTTCCATCCTACATCTGATCAGCCTCGTCCACAATACATGAAACAACTAACATACTTGTTTAAAACCGACTGAACCAGCTCCTGCGCCTCCTTCTTCTTTTCTTCGCCAGTGACTGAGTTGTACACAGCAAACGAGACTGACTGCATAACTTTCATAATCTCTTCCCGCGCTGTGTCCGAGAGTTGCATCCAGTCATTTTGAATCACGCTCTGACTGACCTTGCGAACAATCGGCCGCAGTTTCAGAGAAGTCCTTGATTTTGGTGCGCTATTGCCGGATGTAGTTGAAGATTCTGTACGCCGCTTTGCTGATGCTGCAACCTTTGCTGACTTGCTTACTGCTGCAACATCAGCTGCGGCCGCCTTGCTAGACCTACTTTTTGTCTTCATCCTCTTGGTAGCCGTGGTAGTCTTTCCAGATTTCGCCTAGAAAAAAAAAGTGAGCGTCATTCCATAATTGTATTCAGCTTGCACAACACATACCATTCTATTACTCTTATATTGCTGCAATGATTGGATGTTTGATGCGTTCTCGATGTAACCTGATTCAACTTGGGACGTGACAGTAGCTTCGCAGTCGGGACACGCGCAACCAAAACAAATCCGTACTTCGTGCGGCTTATCTTCCTCGACCCAGGCACGCGCATACGAACATACGATCCAAAAAATTGACCCTAACCCAACAGATCGCCTTTGGTTATTTGAGGATTTCATCTAACTTAGTTATAAGGAACAAACAAAATAAGCGGCAATTGAGGATGCCAACTAGGTGTACAATGCAACCAGCACGTACATAAAATCAATGTAGATATTATATATACATCTATCGTACACTTTTCTGATCGTCCTTCTTGTTTAGTCTACAGGGCGACACCATCCGAAACTCTTTGATATATATATTGGCAGTATCGCATAACGCATGGATTGCGATGAACGGAATCGCTCTGCGATTTGCTGATAATCAGCTGTAAATTGCCAGAAAATGTCCGCGCAGACTTAATGGTTTATCTCGCTTTTACGTTTTACGTTCCCGTCGCTTTTCGCGAGATTATCCGATGACAAGCACTCCAAAACATCAAGGATCTTTGAAACTTTTCATCTCCACATTTATGCTCATGCAGAGTATCTTTCTGACGTTCTCCGTTATGAAGATGGTAGAATGCTCTAGCTCGTCGCTAATGTCACACGTCACTTTCAACGTAGACTGAACTAAGAAAAAAAGCGTGAATCCTGCATGCTAATGTCTGATACGGCAGTAGTGCCAAGCGATAGTATATTGTTGTTAGGTAGTAAAAGTAATCATTGTACGCAGTAACTGTTCCGTGCGCAACACATTTTGCTTGCCTATTATAATAGGAAGCAATGCACCAAACATGTTGGCAGGGTAATTGCGTGAGTTCGCATACGGTACTTCAAGGAACTAACATTTTAAGTGTTAGTGTACAGAGGTCTCGTAACCCTAAGCTGTTTTGTGTGCGGATAATGGCGCCTGTCCAGCTTTGTCGCATCACCCATCGCATTGTCTCCTTGAATCAATTTATACAGATGAGCATTGTGTTGCATGTACATCTGGAGTTATAGTGGTTCAAAGCAGAGTTTGATTGCCGTCGAAAGAGGGATTGTATATTCGCGATATGGGCGAGACGGCGGATAATGCGGTTGGCAGGTACTATACCAATATATTCCTAGAGATTTATCGTGATCTGACTATTATATAGCTTAGCTGAACTTCTGAGATATCCTGATGTATGTAAATGAAACGGATAATTGTTGTTGAATACTAACAGATCGTAGGATCTTGCAAAGATATCGGCGATCAAAGAGCGTCTGCTACGTGATAAGGCGGCAATGGATTTACAACTTAAAAGCGGAGTCCAAACACAGCTAGATATAACGACGGTGCGTATCATTACCTCAAGATATATATTTTATGGTTAAACTAATCGAATTGTGCAGAACGGGCTTAAAAACATACTGGATGCAAAAACGTTGGTGGGTGAGCTCAGTAAGGAGTTAATGAATGTCAGTGGACGTCGATTGCTGCTGAGGTTGTCACAGCTAATTATATATGAATAGCTGAACTCTTTGTGTGCACAGGCTGAGAATATGGTTCCTGGCTTCGGTCAGATAAACCGCGTTTCAAAGGTGCGAAGAAACTTCCTGGCCGTTGAAGACGTCAAGCGAAATCTACAAGAATTACCTGCAAGGCTGGACGAAATCGAAGCAATGATTGACGCGGATGGCAAAGGTATTTTTCCATACTTGTGTAATCTATCAGTTTTAGAATAAATTCCTGATGGATTCCAGATATCTTCGGGCCAATGACAAATTTCCTGAGGATACACTATGAATTGTCTCGGCTTCGTGATTTTCGGGATCAAGCTATGTTTCAGGCCGCAAGGTCCAGCAAAGACGCAGCATGTACGTTGCAAAAGTATTTCACTCGCCTCGACAACGTAATCCAAGAATTCGACGGCATAGTTTTTGACATCGCTCAGAACTTACTGGAAGTTTTACGCGAAGGAAATTCGAGTCTAATAGTACGCTGGGCAAAAATCGTCGACATGGACGAGCATTTGGACACAAAAGTCAAGATTCTCAATTCTGCGTCAGAATCGCATAAGGAGCTGGCGAGGCATTTGTCGATGAACAGCCAGCCGATGGGGATGACCCGTGCCCTGAGGAATTACGACGAAAAGTTGACGGAATGTATTAAACTCGGTGCCAGAGATGTATTTCAGAATTGCGTGTCCACATTTCCGGACGATCCTAGTACGTTACTGGATAATTTGTATTGGGTCACCAGAGACATTTTGTTTGCAAAAACGGATTTAACAAAGTGTGTACCGGCGAGTTGGAAAATTACGAACAGGTTCGTCGCGGCGTATCACCAAGAAATGTACGTCTTGTTCAAAAATCTAGTTACGAAGGAGACCGAAGCGGGGTTACTCTTGAAAATCGTGCGTTGGTCTCAAAAGTACAATGACACGTTAGTCAATGAGCTCAAAATCCCACCAGAACAGCTCACACCATCGTTGCTAGACGGCCAAGAGGAAGAAATCCTCGGCGATTACATGCGCTTGATTTGCCGCAAGATCGACGAATGGATGACAAATCTCCAAAAGACAGAGGGCAACGAATTTATCGAACGCGTACAGGCTCCTGATGTTGACCCCGAGTCGAAGTACGGTCTCGCGAACACGCCGATCGTCTTCCAAATGCTGAATCAGCAGATCAATGTTGGTATTGACTCTGACGAAATTCGTGTTGTGTCGGGTGTAATTCATGAATGCAAACGACAGTTACTTCTTCGGCAGCAGAAATGGATAAATGTCGTGCGCGACGAAATTCAAAAGTCGAATGCGTCTATGGACGAGGTACCTGGCGGTTTACTCGAATACTGTATTGCCGTCGCAAATGATCAAGTTCGCGGGGCTGATTATACCGAGAATATCATAAGCCGCCAGGTAAATGTGAACGTGGATGTTCTGGTACATTCAGACGATGATCGGAATGTCCAATCGAAGATGGTTCAGGAATTGGAAGATGCAATGGATGGCTTTATCGCGACCGCAAAATCCTGCGTTCTCGAGATGGTCGGCATGGTAATGTTCGATCTACAATCTTCCTTCGCCAACCTGTTCAAGAACTCGTGGTATACCCCGCCCGTGACGACGACCGCCCCAGATGGGACCATCACATCGGCGCCAGCTAGTGTCGTAATTCAAGAGGTTGTTCGAACGTTTGAGGAATATAATTCTGAACTCACTGAGCATTTTAATCCCGATCTGTTCCAAATTTATATTGACGACCTGTTGGAAGCGACACTCGTATCTTATCTCAGCGCAATCAGCAAGAACAAAGGTGCATCTTTATCTCCGCGCTCGCTGGACCAAATCAAGAGCGACGTCGCGATAATGTATCCTTTTTTTACAACGTTTACAGACAGCGAACACGTTGAATCGCAATTCAGTGGCATCGAAGTTTTCATGGGCTTAGCATCAGGCGACAAAGTCGGTGCAGTCGAAGGATTTAGAACGCTGAAGGAAAACTTTCCTGATGCGCCGTTAAAATTTGTTGAGGACATTCTTCGGGCTCGAGAAGATTTAGATTCAAAGTCCGTAAAGGAGTATATGGAGACTGTGCGTCGGGAATGTGCACCGTTGATTATGAATCCGTCTAGCGATAGACGCACTTATATGTCTCGTCTTTACCCTTGAGGTTAGGGATGTTGAAGTTGTATTATAGAGTTACTACTTGTATATAGGCATGGGAGTTCTGGGCGGCGATGGGGTGCACATGAAATCACTCATTAATGGATTATATGCTAAAGTTGAAACACGAGTGAAGGCTGTTTGGCTCCTCAGCTCCACTCTAGGATTTTCGGTGATACTTGTATCATCGATCTTCGCAGAACGTGGGCAAGCCTGTACAAGCACTCTCCAAACATTTCCGGCGCAAGCAAACTGTGGAGTGGTCGCGCGCGTCACTATTCAAGTAACTGCTCAGTGGCTGCCTAATACTCATGCGTAGAATTTGTTTAAGCTATATCTTGTCCCTCGCACACTCTTGTTGCTCCTATTGTTCATTGACATCCGCGTTCACTATCGACACCAGAAAGGATTGACCGAAATCAGCTTGCCACTATCAAGAGCGTCACACTATTGGATTTGTGACTCTGCCATTGTAGCCGAGGAATTTGAACCGCATGAATAAACAACCCCACCTGGGTATGACGGGATTGTAGAACGACAGTCCACAACAAAACCTCCCATTTAACAAAGAGATCCAACAAAAAGCTTTTTAGTATTTGGCTGCAGTATTCTATTACTCATGGCCGTATTAGTGGTGGATAGTAACCGGGCATTGATTTTAGATATTCTCAAGGATCGTAACTACACAGCAGTACCCTGAATCGAAATTAGGGTCGTCTGTCTAACAGTTTCAGAGACAATGGCTTTTCATCGCCTTTGATGCATTCCTGGCAATCTAGTGCCGCATTTACATGTTACGTCAAAGAGAAGTGATCCATTTCTGATGCCTCTTGTGGGTCTATAATTAGTATACGACAATATACATTCGGTTCACCATGCGTTGAATACCGTATTCCCAATATATATCATAACTTTTGTCTATAGTACACAACTCACAAAATAAAACTATGTTTAATCCATTTTAGTATTTCCCATGCTGTAAAAGAATGCTACAAATTACCTAAATGCTACCTAAACGACAGCCGAGTCAGCACATTCTCCCAAACTTGAAGCTAATTGAGTGCGTACAAACCTTTTCCAAATTCCTTTAAAATCTCAAAAATCTGAGACGCAGCTTCCTTCAATTCCGGAGAATCTTTCTGGCTCGTCCACTGCAAACAACTTTTCATCATCGACTGCGAATTTTCCACATCGGCCATCTGAATAATAGTCCTGAACAACAATAGCGCCATCTCTTTACACTCCATCGATTCATCATTCACGAGCGTCATTGTGAGTGGTACGAAAAATAACTCAATAATATTCTGTACTACATCATTCTTCGATTTCGAAAGAAGGACGAATAGAACTTCCATGACTGATTCGCGACCTGTGGCGTGCTCGTAGTTAAGATTGTGAACTAGGAAACGCATTTGCTTGTTCAATCGTCCCCTGCCCTGAGGATAGTCCATCAAGAATTGACGAAACAGCGATTTGCAAACCTCGCGAGTATTTTTGGACCCACTGTTCACCATGATTTCACGGATCTTGTCCATGACGTCGTAAACTTCAGGAATAACGATCTTCTGGAGAAGAACGGCTTTGATGAATGCAAAAGAATGGCTCTGCTTATCAGGCTCAATGAAATCGAGCTGAAGTTTCTGCACAATGTACGCAATCGAGGTCTCATCGGGCGTCGAATATTTCTTCTTCTGCAATAGCGTAGCCAGCAACTTAAGACCAGTCTGACATAATTCAGTCGTCGCCGACGTAGACTTCTGGACGACACCAACCACATATGTGAACAAGAACTTAGTGTCGAGTTCTTCGAGAAGTGAAGAATACTTGGCAGCTGTAGCAAGCAGCTTCAACGACGACAATTGGATATCGTCGTGCTGCGAAGCAAGATACGGCTTCAACGATTTGACAAATTCTTGAAGTTCAGCGGCCTCAATCATGTCACGGTTCTTCCGGAGGCAGTTCTTGATGACGTCCAGCGCGAACCGCTGCAGATAATGCATATTATCTGCCAAGTTCTTCTGTATCTGAGCCTTCTTCGTTAAAAATAATCGAACTTTTTGGGGAGCTCCTTTGTCAGATCTTTCGGTCACGTCTGCTATCCAATCGTGGGGATTCTCCGAGCAGAGAGTCAAGCAGAAAGATATAACCTCCTGCGAGCAACATTCTGCATTTCGCGAGATCCCGGTACATATACGACGAAGCAAATCGTTGATTTTACGCTCAATCTTCAAGTTGATATGCTCGCCGCCAAGAACTCGTCTGACAGGATATAACAAATCACTGAATCTGCCCACAGACACATTCGTGGACAAGATCTCCATGGAATCGTAACTTTTGTTTTCCTTAACTTCCCGCATCTTACTTATGTAGCCATCCGCGTCTTTCTCTGAGCCAGTGACACCGAAAATGTCGTCCATGCATATATCCGCAATAATTTGCAAGCTTGGATCAAGATCCCCGTGCTTTGAGCTTGGTGTGCCAATAAGCGCAACCAGCATACTGTGTACAGTAAATGACAGGATATGCTTCTGCGAGCCGCGTTTCAAGACGGACTGCATTTGGCGTAAAATAATACCGAGAAGCCGTGGCCCAACTATTACGGAGACTCTTGAAAACACTTTCCGCACTGCATCACGCACGTCCTGTAGACGATTCTTGAGATGCTGAGATAGCTCAAGAATCACATTTGATAAATTGCTAACTAGCGTATCCTCTGATGTACCACAAAGAAATTTTATCAGTGGCACCGTCACCGTAACTCGATCTGCCAGGCTATTATCGTCTGAAAGCTTGAGAATATTTCGAAGCTTCGGAGCCACCTCTGTTGCCAAAAAAGCCTCAGCCTTCTTGGCATTGTACTGCTTAAACTCAGGTTCCGCCTCCTTCGAACTTGAGCGTTGATAAATGGCTTCGGCAACGGAGTCAAGCAGTCGAGAAAAGAATCTGACTTTTTCACGATTTTTCTCCAGATTTGACAAATATCGTTTCACGATTGCCTGATATTGGTTCCATGACAAGCTCACACTAAGCTTTCCAATCGTACTAATCGTCTCTTCCGCCATACCCGAGGTCGCTGCTGTACCATCACGCAAGAAATGCTCGAGCAGCGGCAGCAACATGTGCGAGATATTGAAGTCACCGAGTTCCTGCTTCAATGCTATCTGCCCTAATCTGTAGATTGCCCTTTGACGTCTATGAGACTGGATATGAACGATGTTGTTAAAGAAGTCCGCCTCCTCGTCCCCTTCGAACAAGAGGACCTGTAGATTTGCAACTTTTGGATACGCCGCAGGGCTCTGTACCAATATCTTCAGAATAGCAACGTACTCATATCGTAACATCTCCGTTTCGGACCGAAGACCGCTGCGTATAGCAGGCATAATCACGCTTTCTAGCAGCGAATAAAACTGAACTCGATCGGGGTCTTCCGCCTTGGCTTTGGAAGCCGTTATCTCGATAAATCGCTTCAGCACTGATGACGCGCCGCTCTGGATTGCCTTTTCGTCGCTAGTAGCAATCCAGTAAATAGAATCATGCAATATAGGACCCCATTGCAAAGCACTACAGCTAGACCACAAATCAACATTGAATATTGCATATGCAGAAAGGCGTCGTTCGTAGTCAACCTCGTCAATCTTGACTTGCGAGTATGAATTGAGCTCTACCAAGGTATCGGCGACTGTCTTGACCCTGTCGTCGTTACGGCCCAGCGAGGAGAATATTTTGACTAATGATATTCTCGTATGGCGCTCCTTGATGGTCTGTAAAACTGGGCTTAGTCCGTCGTAACAATTTCGAAGAAGAATATCGTTGGTCGTTGCCGCCACTAATGAAGCAAGTAATTCGAAAACATCGTTGATGCTATCTGAATGACTGCCCCACGACTTGGCCACCGATAGGCACACGTCAACATAGTGCTCAAGCAATAGCGAATTACTGAGCAAGAAATCGTCGAATATGTTCACGACTTGACGAAGGACGGCGATGCCTGATTGCACAATCTCCGGTGTTCGTTTGCTGGACAGCACGCTGGCAAGGCGAGGCAAAAATAGCGGTAATGCTCTTTCGCTCATCGCTTTTACCATTTCTGTTGTCTTCTGATCTGTAGAGGACTGCTGCAGCTCGAATAGATTAGCGACGAATTGAATGGCTGCCATGTAAATAGGGTCCTTCGCAGCTTCAAAGTCCATTGTCTCCATAATCTGAGGAATTATCCTCCCATCATAGTCTAACAGTGGCAGCAAACGTTCCGTAGAACTCCAGATTAGGAATGTTCGCATAATTGGCGATATGTCCTGCGTATTTTCGTACTTGAAATTCTCCATGCGTGGAAGGATAACTTCTTGAAGGAGGACATCTTTGTATCTGTCCCAATTGATAGTCGGAACGTCTATAAGTATGATTTCTAGACATTTCATTCCTGTGCTGCGAATCAAACGACAGGCCGTAAGAATTTCGGTGCTGGCTTGTTGGCTACTCAAGACCCGTTGAGCATAGACAATACATGACAAAATGGATTGCAAAAGATAGCCCCCAGAGACCCCAACACGCCCTTTCAGGACATGCAAGATGTCATCCGCCATACTCATAAAACCAGTAATCCTCCGAATTTGAGACTGTGAGATCTCGAACCGTTCATAGTCTGGAATCGCACTCATGCGCGACTCAAAATCAAGAAGGACGCGGCTGGGTATGCCTTCGGACGAGAGTTTAATGAACAATGCAACACATTCCTGATGCAGATTTCCAATGGCGGAAATGATTGTAGTCCGATGTGAGCTCTTGACCTTGCCGTTGTTGCTGGCATGGTAACCGACCGCTGCCCCATATAGTATGTGCACAATTAATGGCATCACAATAGGTGCATGCTCCGAGGTAATAATCGACTCATCGGCATTGCTCAGAAGCAGTTTGGTTAACTCGTCCTTGTAAACTTGGGGATTAAGCAGATTTTGGAGATTCCCTTTATATATGTTAATGCTTGCGTCGCCCCATTTGAATATACACTCCAATGCAAGCTTCTGGATGCCGGGATCAGGACTTGCAAGTAGACGCATTATGCGACCATAAATACCGTCCGTGTTCAGGGATTTGGATGGATTTTCAAAACTGGAGAACAGTTTTAAAATGTCCAATAACACAAACTTTTTCTGGCCAACACCGTCTACACAAGACAGAAATATGGGCACCAGCTCAGAGCTTCGTTGCTCAGCTAAACGGCTGAGATTGTTCAATACAGCGTAGCATCTTCGGCGAATAGTATCTTTATCAACCTTGTTTGTAAAAGTATCCTAAAGATCATTAACATGGAGTTAACAATTGTATCCGTCAAAAGCTTACATTAGCATAGTACTCCCTTAAAAGAGTATCGGCATGGGAACGCTTCTGAAGAGCATTCGCAGATTTCATCTCGATATCTTGAACGTTGGTACAGTGAAAAACGTAAGGGTGGTCATATGAGTCTTCGGCGGACTCCGTTTCCATGTCGTCCGTGGCAGACTCTGATGACGGAGCAATGCCATCAAATAAAAGTTTCCACACAGCATCCTTATTACTTGATGCCAGCTTCACTAGAGTAGAGATGGCCTCTTGCCAGACAGGTTGAAATTGTGAATTTAACAGAGCTAAGCATCGCTTTTAGCGACATATTAACCAAACATTTGTTGAACTAACTTACCAAAACAATATGAAATAATATTCAATCTCAGTTGCTCATCCTTTAACGACGGAAACTCTATTGCAATTCGTCGGATGTACATGGACAACGTCCTTGCCGTGGAGATCTCGAATGCAGTCTCCCCTATCGTCACGCAGAGATCTATGATATCTGGTACACAATCATCTTTCAATTCACAAATTAGACACATTAATTTTAGCGATTCAAATCGTAATTCTGCTTTTGCGTCTCTCAGATTGGTTTCGAGCTTTATTGTCAAGTCCTTGAGGACAACCACTAAATCCGGGAATTCAGAGACGGGATGCGCAAACCTATAGCTGATTAGACTCATTTAGATTCAGATGAAAACATAAAGCTTACAATTTGTATATGTTCAGTATTTCCATTAACCCATGAACAAAGTACCTGTTCGACCCGAAATTCTCGAATTGCTCCGAACTCTCTTTGAGTACCAATATTAAGCGGGATTTATCCTCTGCGCTTCTGAGCCTCTTTGCCAGCAGTGACAGCGCTCGCCCATAGATTACTGAAGTGTTGGATGCGCTGAGTTCGCTCTCCCTAAGAACATTGATTAAATCGATTGTGCACTCCATGACCTCATCTGAAACCTCGAAGATGTTATACAGAAGCTCAAGCTGTGGCCCAACACTCGAAAAACCACTAATATCACCAGACCTAATATTTGCTATATGGTCCTGCATTCCTGCCACGATGAATTTCGCAAGAGATCCGCTTCCTCGAATGGGTGAGACATAGCCAGGTACATCGATACGCGGATTCCATTTCTTGAGAATTGTTAAAATGATAAGAACAGTGTAGTTGTCGAACTTATCAAGTCGGTCAATGAATCTACCAAATCGTTAACAACAATTCCAATCCCCCTCACAGGCTCATATCTGACCTTTGTAGATATAACAAGACCACTCCAGAATAGTAGCTGTCCTGTACCAGATCTGTGAAGTCACAAAATGGGAGAAAGCTATGCGAATCGTCGATATTATAAATGTTCTCTACCACTTCTGTTGCCATCGCTTCGTCCATATTCTCAGCGTGTTGCAGCAATGCTTGTGATACTTTACATAACTCCCATACGGCCTTAGATTTGACCTCAGATTTCGGTAATTTGTTGACGGTGGCCAGGACCTTACGGTAAACACCTAACGCTGCATCCCAGTCCGGCACCCTAGTGCCTTTCCGCAGGCCGACTAGCAGTAACAGCTCCTTCGCGATCAATCGAGTGAGTTCCGTAGAGACATTTTCCCGAGAAAGCTGCTTCTTTATCCACTTAAATATAATTTCGTACAGTGGTGCGGTAGTTGACTTGTTCCCATGATGTAGAGTGTCAGTCAGTATCGTCAAAAACACATGGAACTTGCGATCTGATATTATATTAGCTTCACTCAATATGCCGCGTATACTTGAACAACATACCGTCAGAATCACCTGCACAGTGTTCTTGCAGTTTCAGAGCTAATCTAGGAGCCCTTGAGTGTAGTGTATTGTCAGGACCCTTGAGTGCCTCAGCAAAGATAACGCATATTGCAGTCTCAAAAGTAGTTGATTTGGATGCTGCCCATTCTTGAAAAGCATGGTCACAGAAAAAGTCAACGCTGGCCTGCTTCGAATTGCGAAGGAAAAACGAGAATGATTCTGCGGCAAATCGAGATAGGTATGGTCTTCGTTCATGCTGCGAAAATAACGGCGAGATTAGACTGTATGTGGGTTAGCGCGTCTCTACAGAGCTAAACCACATTATGCACACTCAAATGTTTCAGCAAGTTTGTCAGCTAGGTACCGAAACAGGTATTTGAACAAATACGCCATGCAATTGAATGTCCACTGTACGACCATGGTTAGAGATGAATACCGCCGGGTAAAATATCACAGTACAAACCTCCACCACTTCAATATCTTCGTGGAAAGATACAGATATCAGTGTGCCAATCGCGTTTGGTAAAAATTCTTCGAATTCCGGTCCAATATCATGCGCAAATTGAGCAAGAAGACTACCACTGGGTCAGAGACAATATTGGATTATTACAGAGAACGTACTCTAATAAAGCCTGACACGCAAATTTATCCTTCTCAGCTATGGAGTTATTCAATGTAGTGAAGATTTGAACTTTATGATACAAGACTTGTGGCAAAGATTGTGAAATCGGCGTAATTTCTTGTGCAAAGTTGACAAAGCATCGGGAACTGTTCAATTCTTTCCAAGTCTGTAGAGCAACGTGAAAAAAGGACTCAGTAGGCTGTAAAGACCAGTCAATAGATATCATTATATTAACTTATTCAAATCATACTTTATCTCCAATATCATGGCTGTGTCTCTTTCTTCGGCGGAGAGGGTCGATCTTAATACCATCGACACGTTGTCGAAAAGAGATGAACTAGGCTTTGTTAGTTTGCTACACATCTATTCCAAAACAAACTATTGAATAGTCATGATACCTTATGCCTTCTACGAAGACCAACGGTTGCTTTCTTCGTAATCGCCATTGGGGGCTTTGGTGCTTCAATCCACAAATTGTTGATCGCGTTGTTTGTGACCATCTTGCAAAAATTTCAAATCGCGGTCACATCTTCGGTTAATTAAAGGCGTATTTGTACGTACCCCTTTGCAGTTAATGCTTCAAGCTAGTAGCGGGCGCACACCTTTTTCAGGGGTACCCCGGGGACTACTAACTTCATTCGGTTAGAGGAAGGGAGCTCTCAAAATTACGATGTTACGAGACCATAATGTGAGGGTGGTTGTCATCGGAGAGTACCAGTCATTGATGATAATACAAACCGTGAAAGTAAGAAAAATCATGGCTCCTGTATGTATTTGTGTGTGAACACATACCAAAAATATATGTAAAGATTAGCTTTCCAACTCTGGGATGACACTCTCCCAGTTCTCAATAAGCTGTGAAGCCCGTTAGTTCATTGCTCGTAATACAATCTACAATCATCTTGAAAATATTTAGACTTACTGTACGGAAGAATTCTATATGTTCGTCAGCTAAGGCACCGAGAGTATCCTTCATTTCGAGAGCCTTGATACGTTCAAAATCGACCAGATCCCGTACCACCTCCTTATCAAATGAGCCGCATACCTCCTTCGCTTCCTCGACTTCTTTTGTCAGCACCTCCAATCTGGTATCGAGTTTTCGTAGTCTTTCAATGCGCGCGACGTGATGGTCAACACCTCGTAGATCTTCGACCTTAGATCGTAGGAAACCATTTCCACCACCGGACGCGAGGACATTGCGCTCGACTGTAGCTTTGTTCAGATAATCCTGTAATCCCTCATAATCCAACTGCTTTTGATCTCGCTGCTTGAGTAGCTGCTTGACTGAAACAACGTAGCTCTCCATATCCCGCAATGAAACTACGTAATCTGTATCGACGCTGTCACGGAGTTGATGCAATGCATCCCCTGTTCCTTGTAATCGGCTCGCAAACGCTCTGAAAGAAGTCTCTATATCTGGCTCAAGTTGTGCCAATTTTGCTACCTGATTTGTAAATTCGTACAAGTCATTTTCCCATTCGTGCTCGCGACGGACCAAACGTGTCATAACCTTCTCTGTGTGCGCGACGTCATCGGCGAGTTTGTCGGCCCGCTCCTTAGCCGGCAAGAAGTCATCCTTTTCCTTTGGAATCTTGGAAAATGCATTGATCAGCGCGTCACTAAAACCATCAAAGACTCCGGAGGATTCTGCACTTCCAGATGCTTTATACGGCCGTGCACGCATATAGGCATTCCATTCGTGCGACTCCAGAAACACTATTAAAACTGGGGCGCGGCGCAAAATGGGATGGTTGGACAAGCGCTGTAAAAATCTGTGTAGAGAACTCGCTCGACGAGAAGTAAACTCGACTCCAAATCTATCGCCCGTGATATATTCTAAGCAGCCGTGTTAACCTAATGGACGCTCTTATTTCAAACTAATACGCACCCATGCGCTGCTTATCGGGTAACGGAGGAACAGCACATGCTGGGTGATCTCGCACAATAATATTATACAAATAAACAAAATCTGAAAATCGTCGACGGACTGTAAATTCAGGGGTTTGAAATGCTGGAAAATCGGACTCGGTTGTAATGAGATACGATATATATGCATTCTGAGTACCTTCCTGCTCCTTTTGTGGATCCGATACCCGACAGTTCAGAGTAGATGTCCAAAGACTATGCTTATCTTCATCTGTCTCTGGAGCACGCTCGGTAACAATAGTAGCGGATGATGGATGTGGCGACGGCATGATTCCAGCTGGTGATCAGTGTAACACGAAAGCACCTGATAAGTCCACGATACTATAACTGTACCAATCTTCGCCTATAGTTTGCCAAAGTAATATAGTTATTCAGTAGATCCAATTAGTCCCACGAAACAAGCTTGTAAAGTATGTCTTCGTGGTTCGGGATAGACTGAGAGGCTGATTGCAAAGTGCAAGGCTGAGTTGGGCGAGGACAGTGATTCCTGTTCTGACTTTGGACAAGTGGTGACGCAAGATGTGTGGCACAACCAGTCCAAGCATACGCGTATAGTATCACTGCACTGAGTCTCATCAGTCACGTTCGACTCCTCATCCGATCATAAATACAGTTGTTCAACAACAAAATCACCAGGCTACGATATGGCAAAGAAGCGGAAATATACTAGGAATGCCTCTAGCCACGCGGAGGCATCACGCAAATCAGACGTTGCATCACCGCAGGACCCGGGGATGCTCGAAGGGGAGACTCCTTTCTCACTGACCTGCCACAATGGCCTCCTCGTTCACGAGCAACCGGCGAATTACGGTCTATTGGATGATCCAGTGGACGTTGACATAACGTATGTATTCATAATTCTTCTGTGGATAATACATTGTAATGCGGACATAGAGAGACGCTGGCGGTTTCGCTCCAACGTTCGCGCCGAACATGGTTAACAGGATGCATGTTTGAGAAGTTTTGGACACGGCCGCAAAGAGGACGGAAATTGGCCGAAGGCCAATACAATGCGAGGGATAAGATGGCGAAACTATGTGAATGCAAGGCTGAGATCGGACCTCATGTTTTCGAGCTTCGCCTGTTTACGGTCAAGGATGAGGCATCCCCAAAGGATCCAGTTAGCACGCTGACACAGCCATCTCACAGCGAGGATTTCAGTGCAACGAAGTCACATAGCAACACGTCTAGTGAAAATATGGCTACAGTGCAGAATGATATACCTTCTATGAAGACCGCCTCGATTAAAGGTCCCATTACGGCCGCTCCTAGTCCGTCACAAATCGAGCCTTCGCCGAAACAAGCAGTTGCAATTTCTTCTAAGACCACCGAGCGGGAGACAGAGCCCCCCGTAACAACTATTGCGTCCGAGCAAAAGCCCACTCCAGCCGGGACAGGTGAGCCCTACAAGACAGCCGCCCAACAAGTAACACAGCCAATTGAGCCGCCACCACACGATCCTGCTACAATCCAACAACCAACGTCAAGATCAGAGCCTCCGAATTCCTCTCCCAAGCCACAGTCTAAGCATCCCAATGAGGAACTAATTGATCGTTTACACGCTCTTGCTCGCCAGGACCCTCAATTTGGCGAACTTATGAAGTCTGTTGCTTCAGGAAAAGCTAGCGTGGATGAAGTTCGGAGATTTCAGGTGTACATCGCTCAATCAAGGCAAGTGGAAAGGCGTGCTGGGTCTCACTCGTCTCCATCAACTTCCGTTCCATTTTTTCAAACAAGCAAGGATAAACCTACCAATCACTCAGGGACTGCTGTTAAACTAAAATCCGATATGAAGAAGAAGGATAGAGAGCTTCTAAGAGACCAGACTTTAGTGTTTGAGTTCAAAGAGAACCCTACGGATCGGTTTTTGTTCCCAAAGGAATCTCTAGTAAAATTACTCCCGAATGGCACGGTAAGTAATGTGGTCATTCTGTCGGTAGATATGGAATAGACAGCTAACACGTTTAGGTGTCCGCTACTATTTTCCTTTTAGCAGAAGAAGCTGCGGACGCTCCAGCTGAGGTTGAAGCGACTTCTGGACCGGACAAGAAGGAGAGGAAGAAAATGAAATCAGAGGAAGTGGCTGAAACGGATATTCCGCCAAGACCACGTGATCCAAAATACTATAACCCGTTAAATATTACATTTTACGGAATTCCGCGAAAATTGCAGGATGTTTTCATAAGGGCCGTTCATCCCAGGGACGAGGTGATGAAATATTTTCAGGAAACGTCGACCAAGCTTAAGCACACAAAGGATTGGTGGGTGTATTATAAAGTTGACGCTACAGACGCGGGGTCTATAAACAAAGTAGTTGAGCCCATTGGAAATAATAACCCAAATCTAAAGAAGAAGCCTTGGTCAACAAATAAGGATGCGGTGGGTAATATATTTAGTGCAGCTCTCAGAGAAAATGCTGACTAATTGGAATATAGGAGAATACTAGCGGTCCGACAACAATATATGTTAATGGTATTGCCTAGGAGTCGCGTATTAGCATGTAGCAAGGCGATGCGCATGTGCTAGCTGAAGCGCTTATGGTAGTGTACTTGGAGAATATTTGCCGTAAAATATGATTACATTCAATGGATATGTCGTTCTTTGATACTTACTTACATGGACATATATCGACGCTACTACTCTATATACATAATACGAATCGTAGCTAATGGAACGGGAGATGAATTCCTTCTTCCTGCCGACCGATGGCACTTAATACCTGACATAGCGGACGGCACGCTAACGACCTCGTCCTGAATTGGGAATTGTAATTACAACTGTCCACGCACTCGCTATATTCTCACATCACTTCTTCTTGGATGGCTCGATCCGCGAATCAGAGGCAACATTAAGCAAAAGAGTGCGGCTGTCCAACAACATCCTGTTGTTTGACCGGCTCATGATGCCAGCAATTTCCCTAGCAGTATCGAGGCGTTTCAGTTCAACATAATCTTTCGACTTCTTGATGGCGTCACCGATGAGTTCGGCGGACTTAGCTTCACCCTGCGCCTTAACGATCATGCCCTGCTTCTCCTGTCTGGCGCGGTCGACAATAAACGCAGCTCTCTAAAAGTCATATTAGCAGCTGATTCGTCACACACGAGTAGAAAACCCTCATTCATACTTGGGCTTCTTGCTGAGCGATCTGCTTCGCCTCGACGGCAGCCGTAAACTCAGGACTGAAAGTCATATGGGTAAGCGAAACGTCGTCAAGAAGAATATTGAACTTATACGCTCGTTTAACAAGACTTTCACGAACGAGTCTCGAAACCCGCTCACGCTGCGTAATCAGTTGAGAAGCATTGAACTGCGCAACAACACTCTTCAAAACCTCATTCACAATGCTCGGCAATACCCGCTCGTCGTAGTCGGTTCCCAGCGTACGATAGATAATAGGCAGGGCATCAACTCTTGGCCTCGACAAGACTCTGCAGGTGATATTCACCATCTGAAGGTCCTTCGTTCCGGTAAGCGAAGCGACATTGCGAGGTCGCGCTCTTACGTCGTATGTAATGGGTGTCTCGAACCATGGAATCACAAAATGAGTGCCTTCAGCGTAGATGTCCGGCTTAACGCCTCCAAGTCTGGTGTACTTAATTGCGCGATGGCCACCATCGACGTTGAATAATGATCGGCTGACGATGTATGAGCCGGCAATAGCGACGACAAGCCCTGCCACCCCAATGCCAGCACCTTTTGGGGGACGGCCACCTCCCGCACTGTTGGCCCTCTCCTGCAACGCCTGGGCGAATCTCCGGAAGGGGTCGTTTTGATTAGTGCTTCTCGACATGCTGACTGTGCGTTGCAAACGTTGAGTCAGGTAGATCTGCAGATGTTGGTCGTAAAAGCGTTTTGAAAAACTATCGTCGCGGTGCTCAGCCGGACAGAGCGCGTGAACTGGTTGCGTGTTACCGTACTGCCCGGTTCAGGTTCAGGTTTGATTTGTTGCTTCGGCAACAGGCATTCAATTCCAAAGCTACATATAAACACTTCCCACAATTCCAACATCGGTACCCTACTGCCGCGCTCATTGACAGGATCGTACAACACTCACAGTCCACAGCTGCTTGCTGACACAAAATAATGGCATTTCTCCACTCATTGCATGTATAATTTTGGAGTTTTCTGCAAGATCCCCACTTACGAATTTGGCAGAAACAGCAGGTCGTCCAAAGCCTACAAAGCCAGCCCAGCCCGTCATGGATCATCACAGTTCCAACTTCGGCAGTATGCTGAAGCTACACTTGGCTCAGGCTCCCTACGTCAGGCTGTTCTTTTGCCAGAGGGTGAAGATATGAACGAGTGGCTGGCGGTTAATAGTATGTTCTTGGTTCTACTCAATAATGCCAGTTATTCGCGTCCCTGCTGACAAATATAACTATCTGCAGCTGTCGATTTCTACAATCAAATTAACATGCTTTACGGCACGGTCACAGAATTTTGCTCTCCTCAAACATGTCCAGAGATGAAGGCCACGGATGAGTATGTTCCTAGTAATCGGTCCTACAACGTTAATCGATTAACGCGATATTCAGGTATGAGTATCTATGGCAGGACAGTGACAAATTCAAGCGTCCAACCAAATTGTCGGCACCGGATTATATTGAGCATTTAATGAACTGGGTCCAGACTTATTTTGAAAACGAATCTGTGTTCCCTTCCAAGATTGGTAATTCACGTTCGGAAGTGTAATTGGTACAGAGGTACTAATTTCAAAAATTAGGTGTGCCATTTCCATCGGACTTCCCACATATCATACGGACCGTATTTAAGAGACTATTTCGAGTTTATGCACACATATATTGCCATCACTTTGAAGTCATAACGCAGCTCGGAATGCAGCCACATCTGAACACATCTCTCAAACACTTTGTGTACTTCGCTAAGGAATTTGACTTGATTGAGCGAGATGATTTAGGGCCACTGAATGATTTCATAGATCGCATGCTGGCTGAAGGCAAGAACAAGTAATCTTCTGTGGCGCTCCGGATGGGATTGGGCTTTAGTTTTGTCTTGATAGTGGTGGAATTGTATGCTTTCCCCACGGCGTTGACTTTGCACATTTATTGGTAGTTCAGAGTATGTCTCAGATAATAATATTCAGTTGAATTAGCAACTTAGGCATTGGGCTGGCCGTCTCCGCAGCTCAACCTTGCTCCTGTGGATGTTATATGCCCATGCAAAACCTGATATTGTCGTCGTAGAGAAAGAAAGAAATTACGCTGGCAGATTCAATTAAATATGCTATTGCATCGCAGAAATTTCAGTGGTCTGGATGCAACAGACATAGTAAAGGGTCAAGGAAGCCTTGGAGAGCGTTGATTGGTTGGTCTGTGTAGTACTGCCATGCTCACAGCTACGGACACCACGAGCATTCCGAGAACTAACATTTTCTACTCCACGTAGCAGAACAGACTGGCTTCACATCATCTCCACTCAGCAGCCATGATCCCTGCCAGGACTATTTTCCGCGCTTTGCCCGTCTCGGGTCGGACTTACGTGCGAACCTATGCGACTGCAGCTTCCACTGCTCCTCCCGTGCAGTTGTTCGGAGTCGACGGAACTTACGCCTCAGCTTTGGTATGTACAAGATCGTTAATCACACCCACCAATACGACTTGTATTTTGCTCAATTACAGCACTACAATTATTCGTTGTGCCGTTGGGACAGGGCTTGCGCATTTTGGATTGATTGCGATACGATCAAGAGTGCTAATTGGTTGGACTTTTACAGTACACCGCGGCCGCTAAGAACTCTTCGCTCGACGCCACGAGCAAGGCTCTCACATACTTGAAGACCATTTTGGACAAAGATGCTGATGTTTCCGGAATTCTGTCCAATCCTGCTCTCTCCGCGTCTGACAAGAAGATTGTCGTGGAGACTCTCAGCAAGTCCGTCAGTGTTCCTACTGTCGCCAACCTCCTCGAGGTTCTTGCCGAGAATAACAGATTGGGTCTTCTTTCAGAGGTTATCGAAAAGTTTGGCACTCTCATGAGTGCGTACAAGGGCGAGGTTGAGGCTACTATCACCTCCGCTGCGGTAAGATGGATTTTGAATTTGGGCGAAGTACCAATCGAGCAAACTGTCGGTTGCAGGATGTATGGTGACATTGGAAACATCTGGATATACAATTACAGTGGATAGCGTGACTTGGATAATAAGCTCGCATTGTTATTTGTGAATTATTGCTGACCAGTTCCGGGTGCAGCCATTAGATTCGAAAATTCTCTCCCGAATCGAGTCTGCAATCTCGAAGTCTCAGTTCGTTGGCGCCGGAAAGAAGTTGAAGGTTTCCAATAAGGTATTTCGGTGCAAACTTTATGATACGTGAAACGTGTGCTAATACTACCTCGGTTTAGGTTAATCCTGATATCCTCGGTGGTCTCATTGTTGAGGTTGGCGATCGTACTGTAGATTTGAGTGTGTCCAGCAAGATCTCCCGTCTCAATGCTCTCATCAACGAGGCTGTTTAAATGCCGTTTTAATTAGTTACAATGTATTGGCGAGCACAAACACGTCCAGTGGTAGATAGAAACATAAATGTGAATTTATCGGTTAACCGGTCTTGATTATATTGGGACATCCCGTTGGAGCCGTCGACGCCATCTGAAAAGTCGGTAACAAGATCTATTTCCATAGCTTAAGTAGCCCATTAGACTTCACGAACATTGATTGACGTTCAATGTACTATCGCTTAGATACCGATTACGAGCAAAGTCAATTTAATGAACCGTCTCCGTACACAGTAAGAACATTATCCGCCTGCCATTACGGTCACCAATGCTCTCCCAGCTATCATTAGATTGCTTGCATCGCTTACGACAATATATCCCACCTCCGACTTCGTGGCATTCCGTCTCTCTTTCTCGGCGGGCTGCGGTGCTTATCCTACTGCATCCGAACTCGCTTGGCGATCTCAATGTGGTGTTGACCATGCGCGGACCCGCGCTGTCCTCATTCTCGAGTCAAGCAGCATTTCCAGGAGGTATGCAATAGGGGATTGTTGTTACCGGGTTTAAATTGTCTATTTCTTCTCAATTTCGAAGTTTCTACCCTCCGCTAACAGATGGGCGCATATTGTAGGCAAGGCGGACTCAGAGAATGAGTCTGAATTCACTATTGCGCGACGCGAAGCATACGAGGAAATTGGACTTCCTCTGTCGCTTGATCCCAAAAAGTACGTGCTTGAGGAGATAGTGACCCTTCCGGCGCACCTTGCCCGTAACTGGCTCGTCGTCCGGCCAAGCATTGTTTATCTTTCTCATCTAAACGCGTCCGACGGTCCTATCAAAATCAACGATGTATTAGAACTTGATCAATTTACAACAAGCGAAGAGGTTAGTGCAGTCTTTACTGTGCCGTTTGAACGATTTTTGCAGGTTGGAGAGGGCTGGTACAAAGGATCTTGGATGGACTGGGGTGGGCTCAGATGGCGGCAGCACGTTTTCTCGGTGAAAGCGACCGACAACGACATAATTCCCAACAACAGTGGTATGAAAGGACAAACCGTATACAAAGTATGGGGATTGACTGCCCGAATGTTAGTGGATGCAGCAAGAATAGCGTATTCGAGGGAGCCGGAGATGGAGTATTCGCCGAAGCCTGGCGACGAGTTTTTGATCTCTAAAATGATTGAGGTAGGTAAACTTGGTGCAACAAGGGATAAGTCTGAACTGAGTGTCAAATTTTCAGATCTATTCGATAAGGAGCAATTGGCACAATTATAATGTATTTGTCAGACTTTCACAGGTATAAATAATTCAATCCCGAGTCAATTACAGGACCAGACATTCATATACTACAATTATATTAGCGCTTGCGAGAGCGGACCCTTACTTGAGCAGGCTGTCGAGATGGCCTTGAACCCTCGTACGTCTTTGTTCTTCCTTCCTCGTTAATGAGCTGTTCTTCAATTTGCTGCGCCGAGAGGAATTTACCACGATCAAATGCAGGCGTCATATAGGAATTAGACACTAGATAAGAATCATTAGATTGAACTACTTAAGAATTCTCTCTAGAAAATAAATTACATACCGCTTTCCTTTAATACGTCTTGAAGGCGTTCGCTTATGTCCTGATAGGCATCTTTCGCATGCTGTTGGCAGTGCCGGCTGCGCCCTTGCTCTGATTTCTTGCTGTTTGACGTCGATTTGAACTGAGTCTTCCTGTCGTGTGATGGTTCCACTTCAAATAGTTTTCCATGCGTAACAGATTGTACTTGGTCTACAGTGTTTACACGCACGCTTTTAGGTATGTCCCGTACGCTAGATCCCCTTTCAACGCTTTCTTCGGAGGCATTTCTCTTGTTCATTTCAGCCTCGATATATTCGGAACTATTCGTGTTCATTAATAGGGGCAGACACAACTAAAAATGTATAACGTACGCAAACTTCTCGGTTACGGATGGACTGTCATGATGGATAAATTTCATTGCTGTTCCACATCTTCTATTGGCTGCGATCGACGTAGCACTTGCTGTGTCTGTCCCGTATTTTGCCTCTTTCGTTGCGCCAACTAGCAAAATGCTCGCGTCAATGCCGGAGCCTCTATGCTTCGGTCGCTGTGGGGTTTTCGTAACGGTAGCAAGTTGGTCTGGTGATGAATCCGGGGATGACGATGGTTGTGACGGTGAACGCGTGCGCTTGCGAGCGCGTGCACGCGCTATCATATAACGTTAATTAGATAGATCAGTGAGGGAAATCGATAAGTGGCGACTGTCTTTAATTTTAGACTGAATGTGGGCTATCATTCATTTTGATCGCGCGGACGACGGTAGTTAGGCGATCGGTGCGGCTCGGGTGTACATATGTTATAGCAACTCATTTGGACAATATATACAGCAACTGACACCATCTGGCCTTAAGCACAGACTGGCGCTTTCACAATGATGGCGTCAAGTGCCGTTTCAATAACATACTATGATCCGTTCGGCGTCTATCCCCATATCATTAAGGACATCCAATCTCGTCTACCACTACGTAACTTGCACTGGCATGATCCTCCACGCCCATTACGATCAATTGCTTTATTATCCGTCAACTTGCACGAGGAATCGCTCAATGACGACGCTGTGCTGCAGCATCAAATCCCTGGATTGCTCGACACTCCTTATATGAAGCTTATTCTTGTCAAATGCGAAGACAACGATACTTATCGTGCCAGTGTCCGAAAAATAATTCGAGAATGGTTTTCTACTAAGGTAGCATCCAAGCGGGATTCGACCGAATGGCTGATCATCTATTACGCGCCGAATGGGTCGAACAGTTCCAATTCCACATTGCGGTTCAAGGCTGGTGTTTTCGACAAAATCCGCGCGGACTTCAATACCAGTTCAAAAGAGGATAGGTGCATGCTTGTAAAACCTGGTCATACGACAGTCGGCAGTACTGGACCGCAAGTAAATGAGAATGCCGAGGTGTGGAATGAAATCATGGCGAAGATCAAGGACGGCGTTTTGGATGCTTTCGGAAAGCGTGTGAAGATGTACGAGGCGGAGGCAAAGAAAATGGAAGCGAAGAAGAGTGTACCAGGATGGAATTTCGCGACTTTTTTTGTCATGAAGGTATACTTCTGCATGGTTCCAAACCTGATGTATATATTTCCTTCTAACATTCGCATAGGAAGGATTAGCTCTGTCTTTCGAAAATGTCAGCCTTTTGGAAGATGCACTAATACAATACGATGAATTAGATGCAACGTTCATGCAGCTTATGAGGGACAATACAGTGACATACTTTCAGAGTGTTGGTTTCTCACCCGACACGACGAGTTCCTTGCTAACTCGAGACAAAGACGCTTCCATCCGTCATGAAATACTTGAAAACAACATTTCACTGTTTGATTTTAGATGCTATCTTTTTTCTCGACAAGCTTCGTTGCTCCTGATGCTTATGTCATCTGCATCTTCCCCATCAATGGCCGCGGCGCGTATTGCAAATTTCCTCCTACGGACTAGAAATTTCACACTAGAGACGAGCAGAATGCTGATTTATTACGGGAAGGATACGTATCTGGTTGCCAATTGGGTATATGGAGTCGTGCAGGAAATTTTAGATGCGACTGAGGTCCAGCCGCAAGTAATCCAAGGCGGACGAACTCGAGAATTTGCTGAAGGCAGGGCTGAAGTACTTTTGCTGGCGAGATCTGCAATCGAACGACTTGCGTCAAGAAAAGGGTGGCATATCGGAAACGTCGGTTTCCAGGATGTAGATTTGATCACGGATACAGTGACTCCAGAAGAGGACGACGAACTCGCGCAGTATCTGAACCCGAAGTTGAAAGAAATTCTATTGGATGAGACCTCGTTTATGACTACGTACATGGACATTACAGATGCCGTCAGGTCATATTATGAATCAGCCGATAGGACACGCTCTGTAGATAAGCTACGTGCGCAAATGGCAATAATTAAGTACCAGGAGCAAAAATACGAGGAAGCAGTAAAACTGCTAGCATCATTACCGCAGCTATACTCCAGCCAAGGGTGGGAACTAATTTCTACGAACCTTTTTCTAATATATGCACACTGCCTGTATAAACTGAATAGAAAGGAAGAGTATGTCAAGATCTACTTGCAGATTCTTACGAACAAGGGAAGTTCAAGTATACAGCAGCTTTCAGAAATGTGCGAAAAAATCAAGGCCGTCTGTAGAGATATGGAGAATGGTATCTATCCCGTCTCGCATCCATTGACTTGTTTAATCTGACACATTGATAGAAACGACATTTTCACTTTCATCACTATTCACGACATCTGTCTCGCAGCAAATTTTTTTATCAACTAGCAGGGATGACAGTTTTTACATCACAATGGAAATATATAATCGTTTTGACGTCGAGTGGACAATTCACACTGTGTCCGTCCGGTTGATAGAGCCGGCCGGTATGAAACACACGGTATTATTCCGGTCCACAGATGAAGTCATACTGCCACCTGGGCGAAGCACGATTACACTTCGTTCTGCACATGATATTCCGGGTATTTATGAAATTGATAATATTGAGTTCAGGATGGGCAGTCTGTTACTTGTCAAGGACTATTTTGGAGACAGGCGTTTAGAGAACCAGCGAATGCGATTATATCAACAGCCCGGAAATTTAGATGTCTCTCTCTCTACGCTGTCACGAATGCGACTTGATGACCCGAAGAAAGTGGTCATTGGTATATATACGGGATGGAATGATATTGAAAGTGGGAAAGTCACAGCAAGGAGTGCATCGAGTGGACTAAGATTGCTGGTGTCGGAAACGGAAGCATCGCTAAAGCAGGACACTGGTACGACCAAATTTGAAGTCATGTATACTACCGAAGCAACGCCAGTACTGGAATTCGATGCTGTAAATCCAGAGTCTGCTCTATACCTCACGGTACCTTACGTCATTGAAACGGAAACGAAAGAGCTATACATTCGAGTAAAAATTGAATTTAAGACAAAGTCACAGGAATTTTATTCGTTGTCCGTCACACGACACGTCTCAATTGGATTGCCGCTAGCTGTGAACGTGCAGGATATATTCAAAGCTAGCAGTTTATTCTCAAAATTTTCTGTCTCTTGTATTGGTCCGTCGACTCCTCTACGTATTGTCTCCGGAGTACTTACTGGTAACGAACAGTTTGTCGTGCATGGTGGACGAGGAACGACCGAATCTTATGTTGCGTTTCCGAAACAACCCGTAACGTATGCGTATCGGATCACTCAGGTTCGAAATAGGCATTTACAGAAACGAGGTCGTTCGGAGCCTTTGTCGTTAGTAATACGGTATCGAACGCTGGAAGATGAAATGCGGCGCACTCTGACACGTATTATCGCTGATAATTTGACGAGTGTAGGAATGGAAAAATATCTACGTCTTCTGGAGCACCATGCACAGGCGCTATTAAGATGTGACCTTACTAGTTATGGCTTCCTTAATAAATTAGTTCTAGGGAAATATGAGAGCAGTCATTGGGAGGCCATTTTGGGGCAGATAAGTTTACCTGATCGTGAAATAGTTAACGATGCCTTGGCTGACATATACAAAGTATGTTGAAAATGCTCTTATTCATTGGGATTCATATACTGATGCGTGCATATAGGATGTTCCTGCTGACCAAGAAGAGATCTTGGGAACATTTACCAAGGAGCTTGTGATCCCAGTTGAGATTCCGGCAGTACAAGTGCTATTCACTGTCGAGTTGCAGTATGCGATAGACAGTGGCCAACATGTAGAATCAACCGGATCTCCATCCCCATCGTCCTGTACGTTTTCGGATAAGGTATTCTACATTGGACAAGCAATACCAGTGATTTTACGGCTGCAATGTTCCACTAGTTGGGCACGTAACGAAGATGATCTGTTCGAAAATGGAGACATAGAGTTCGCGTATGAAGTCATGGCGGTCAGCGATACGTGGATTGTATCTGGCAAACGGAAGGGACATTTTATAATTTCAGATAAGGTAATTCGTCCTTGGTTACAAATTTCTTTGGATAGCTAACAGGTGTAGCCGATTACTTTGCCGCTTATGATACTACCTATGCGCCATGGGAATCATCTGCTTCCAACAATTGAGGTACGACCCAGTCAACGACAACACGAGCAGATCACTGCGGAGATCGAGTACAAAAATAACGCTGAATCAGTGCTTGTGTTGCCCGAGGTGTCAAATGTCGTGCTAGCAGTTGGGGAATGAAAGTGGTAATTAATTTTAATCTTTGTATTATAGAGGACCTGTTCGTATTAAGTATTTTGGGGGGAGAACGTACGCATGTATTATAATTCTATTTCATATATCTATACCAGGACATTGAAAACGACAACATATTTATCAATTTCATGCTCCATAAAACACCCACTGACTGCGAGGTATTCATCCATATTACCTATAGATCACTATCACCGTCCTAAAAATCTCTACCTTCACCAAAATCCCCTACACCGAATCATGAAATGTAATCACCAAACATGCATCCTAGCTAGCGAAATAATCTACTGGAGTCTAAATAACTCTGGAATTATGGCAATGTAAGAAATAATACAAAGAGTGGACGTTATGAAAATTGGAGTTCCACTTGTGAGGAAGTATTTCGCCGGCTTGTCGTTCAAAATATATCGATTAGACATTATCCTGCGGAAAAGTCCAATCATCATGAATGAGAAGCCTGGTTTGTCAGTGTATCTCGCGAAAGGCAAAATTAGATAGAAGCCTTACCAATCACGGCGCAAGCAGCGCCAATGGGATAGAACTCAATGTCGAAAATTCGCAAGAGAGAAAGCGCTATATGGAATTAAACATTCTTGTCGCAACAAGCATAATTAATGAACGAACTTACTGAGGGCAACCTCTTGCATCGCCGTACGCATATACGCGCCTTCGTATGTTCGCTGGAAGCCTATCGCGTGACCACTATTAGCCCTTTAAGATCATCGACTACAACCATAATCTCGTATAATCACCCCTAAATACAAATATTAGAGTCTACATATCATACCAATAATTCCACGCCTATTATTCTCACCTGATATCAATAATTTCGGAGCTGTCGGTCAAAATGGAGTCTACCCGACGCCGGCGAACCATACTCTCGTTGTCGATAAATTGCTACAACATACCAGTCAGTTTCTCCCATTTGCAAGCAATACAGGACTAATATACTTACTTCTTCCGCCATTGCCCACATGTACAAATTTGTCCAGATACTCTGCTAGCACAATCGCGATAGGGTGTTCGCCAGGGAACGGTAGGACATCGCAAGAACTGCAAACCTTATTTTGTGCGCTCCTTTGCTTCACATGTATGGTCGAAGGATACAGTCGTTTTTAGCATATGCCGGCCAGAATTTCTAGACGTCCGACATCAATCTTCACAACCAGACCTAGTTAAGCTTACATACTGGACCAGGGAACCAGAGTTAGGGGTGCGTGCTGACAGAGACCTTTAATGTTGAATACATGCAAACTGACTGCGAATTACGACTTAGGCGGTACATAGGTCGCGATCTCGACAACATGACATCATCAGCAACTTCCGAGCTGGCCGAGGCTGTAAATAAGGAAGTTGCAGTTATTACGCCTCCACGGGTGTATTCACAAATTCAGGTTATTAATGAGGATAAGGAGTTCTCGTATGCTATTTCGTGTCTTGCTTAATATACTAAAGGATTGACCTGGGTGTGTAGGAACAATGTTAATGCGTATCTCCAGAAGGTTGATCTTCTGTCCGCGGGACTAAATTACCACCTGATCTCGGTTTTCGGCAGTCAATCCACTGGTAAAAGTACGCTTTTGAATGCCTTGTTTGGCACCACATTTGACGTTATGGACGAAACGAAGAGACGACAGACTACCAAGGGTATGACTAAGTATATATACAGAGATAACACTGAAACTCAGCGCTGATGAGTTACAGGTATCTGGATGTCGAGGGCCAAACAAGATAGAATTTTAGTTATGGATGTTGAAGGTACCGACGGCCGTGAGAGAGGCGAGGACCAAGTGTGTACATTCCAGTATTAAGTGTGGTCGCCTTGGCTGACCTATATGTAGGATTTCGAGAGGAAGGCGGCTTTATTTGCTTTGGCGACATCCGAAGTACTAATTGTCAATATCTGGGAGCATCAAGTTGGCCTCTATCAAGGTGCAAATATGGGCCTACTGAAAACTGTGTTTGAAGTTAATCTCAGCCTGTTCAGCTCGCCGAATAAGTCTCTGCTGCTGTTTGTTATCCGGGATCATATTGGGGTGACTCCGCTTGACAATCTTGCGGCCACTCTCACCGCAGACCTTGAGCGCATCTGGGACTCGCTGATTAAGCCAAATCATCTACTGGATTCTAAGATCACTGATTTCTTTTCGCTTCAATTTACAGCCTTGCCACATAAGATTCTACAGCCTCAACATTTTAGTAAGGCGGTCGATGGTATTGGCCACCGATTTGAGTTAAAACATGACGAAAATTATGTCTTCGATAAGTCGTACCACCGTAACGTCCCCGCAGACGGCTGGTCTATCTATGCGCGGAATGTGTGGGAGCAGATAGAACTTAACAAAGATCTTGATCTACCTACCCAACAAGTTTTGGTCGCGAGGTTCAGATGCGAGGAAATTGCTGCCCAGGCTTGGGAGAGATTCGAGAATGATGTGAATCCGGTTGAAGGGATGTCCGGCCTCGTGGCGGGTTTAGGCGATATCATTGGACCTGCACGGACTACGGCGCTGGAAATTTACGACTCACAGGCGTCGCGGTATACACCTAAGGTGTACGAAGTAAAAAAAAAAGAACTAGTTGCTAAGATCGACACAAAATTGGCTCAAATTTATAGCCATTATATTTCAATATTACATAAGATTGCCATTCAGAAATTTAACTCTTCCGTTGCGTCGGAGTTAGGTAGGCCGCATTATATGTTTTTGGATTCCATTCAAGTAGCAAAAAGTGAGACTCTTGATACTTTTGTGGCGGCAGCGACAGAAGCGCAAATCGCCGGCACATTACTGTCGTTCGAATCAGAATTGCAGTCATTGACGTATGACATTGAAGAGGCAGTTTCTCGTCTCCGGGCACTGGAGGCGAAGAAGCTTGGTACGAGGATCACAAGGAGGGTCACCTCAGATTTGGATGATAAATTTCCCAAGATTTACAAGACTCCAAGTGAGGATCTTTGGGATCGGATAGTGCTCACATTCAGAGAGGTCCTTGAGAAATCTTTGGCGAATTTTGAAGTTGAAAAGGATGGTGTCGTCACCTACGATCTGGGATTGGGCGGCACCGCGGCCGAAGTTGTAATTGAAATTGATCAAATCAAGATGGAAGCTTGGAAAGTTCTGTACAGAAAGATGAGAGAGTTTTCAAAGCCTGATAGTGTTCTGATTCGTCTTCGCGAACACTTTGAGGATAGTTTCAAGTATGACGATAAGGGTATTCCACGCGTTTGGAAGCCGTCAGACGATATTAGTGAGGTTTACAGCGCGTCACTCAAATCCGCAATGCTCCTACTACCATTATTTGCGACTGCTAGACTAGCCAACGGTGAGACTGTGGTTCCAGATCCAGAAGTTGTTCCAGCATTGGAGAGAGATGAAGAAATTGACATCGAGAAGTTCCCTATCCTTCTCAGCGAGAGTCAGAAGCTTCCCATTCAGAGTGATCTGAAAAGAATTGCAGATTCCATGTATGTTGACGCGAAGAGAAGTACAATTCAGAGCATTAGACAAGTTCCGTTGTACTTTTATATCTTACTCTTGGCATTGGGTTGGAATGAAATCCTTGCAACTTTGCGAAACCCGCTCTACTTTGCTGTATTAGCCATGGTTGCGGGTTTCATTTATGTCGCATACTCGTTGAACCTTATAGGTCCGATAATGACAATGGGTAATGCTGCATTCGAGAAAGCTGTTGTTATCGGCAAGGAGAAGCTTCGGGAAGCATTGGATATTAAGGATGTGGGCTCAAGCTACAGAAATGCTACGTCAACTGCGGTTGAACCCGGTTCGCCGAAGACCGACGCTGATATTCCATTAGATGATATGGATGAGAACGGAGAGATCGCGGCAGTTAAAAAGTCAAAAGTATCACCGGGCGAATTTAATTAGTTTTGTAGTCATTGTAACTGTACTGAACCATGTATATTTATGTGTCATATTGGAACATGAAAAAGCAGTGAATATACTACGTGACAACTGTATGATATACATTGGCAATCACGTAAGACGATTTAGGGCCTTATGGATTTCATCTGAAGTTGTCGTTTGCGCAAATCCATAACGCAGATTCAAAATCGATGCGTCATGCATCTGTCGGCTGCAAGTTGCGTTGCCATCCGTCGGGAAGTACACGTAGAAATCGCGATTAAACGCGCTCCTTGCCCTACACCTGTCATTAGCTAATTTGTTTCCGCAATTTAAACCAGAAAGTGAGCCCACGTTGTCTCACAGCAAAGATTCGTCATTGTTCCGGTAATAACAACACTATCGACCTTATGGTCATGCAATATCTTCTCGAGATCGGTGTTTAAGAAAGCGTCATATCTGTTCTTATTTTCAATTCTGACCGTTGTCGGTTTATTGCGCGGCGCATGAGGTTCCAGCTCCGACATGAGACGCCATGCTGGTGAGAATCGCGAAATCGAATCTTCGGCTCCCCACCATTTCAGGAGTTGCGAATTATCGGTTTCTTTGACATGCCCATGTTGTGTGAATATTACGAGAAGGTTGTGTTCCTCAAACGAATCGATACAGCACAATTAGTTAGCACAAATCAAGTGTAACGGGCCTAATTTAGGCCGCGTAGATACTTACATCGGAATTAAAGTTGGCAAGAGACTCTGAGCAATGTCTCGGAAGTGCTCCTGCATGTCAATGACAATAAGTGAGGATCTCGAAAGATCAATGGGTCGACTTTGTGCTGTCATCTGAGCCATATTCGAGTCATACAAACGTGAGCACTTAGTAATATATTGCTGCGGAGCTGGAAAATGTAGATATACAGCTGTCTGACCTCTCTGCAGATTAGATGATGATGTTACTTTATTGAAGTGACGTCATCTATTGATTGTGGGTTAGTTATGCCCCTGAGTTTTTAGTTTATGGCGGCTTAACTCGGCAAGGGTTTTGTAGCGCGTTCAAAAATTGCTTCATGTCTCCGACACTGGTGGAAAACAACTCTAATCAGCTGCGACAGCTTTCGGTTCCATGCGATAAATGATCATATAGTAATGGTGCCTCCGAAAGTGGATTATTCTCTCTACCTTGTCACAGACCCGTATCTCGTGCCCAATGGCACGACGCTCGAGGAGCAGGTCCAGAAGGCGATCGATGGCGGCGTTACGCTCGTGCAGCTACGGGAGAAAGATGCCGAGACTTGTGACTTCGTTGAAAGAGCTAAAGCGATCCATGAGATCACCAAAAAAGCAGGAATCCCGTTGCTCATTAACGACAGAGTAGATGTTGCGCTGGCAATTGACGCAGAGGGTATTCATATTGGCCAGGAAGATATTGGTCAGTCGCGTCAGATCAAGATATGGGAGACAAGCATCTGCTAACGAGTCGATTGGTTACTAGATGTCGCCACTGCACGAAAGCTTCTTGGACCTGACAAAATTATTGGCATGTCCGTGAGTTACGTCTCTGAGGCCGCTAAGGCTGTCGAGGATGGGTATGTTTTCATCGCTCCTATGGTGTTTTACTCAATTTCACTGCTAACATCAGGCAAGTGTGGATTACGTTGGAATCGGTGCAATCTACGATACTGCGACTAAGACGCCCAAGAAACCCCCTATTGGTATCAATGGTGCTCGCAAGGTTCTCTCGTATCTCTCATCTGTCTCGCGGTATGTTTCAACCGTCGCAATCGGCTCTCTCAACCTCAAGACTGTACGAAATGTTGTTCATCTCTCCGCTGTTCCAGGTCGTCGACTTGACGGTATTGCTGTTGTTTCAGCAATTATTGCCGCGAAAGATCCTACGGCAGTTTCGAAGGAACTCCTCAGCTTAGTCAGAGATCCTCCTTACTGGATGAGCGTTATTCCGAATCGTGACGTCTCCTCAGTTCTAACAGAAGTTCCTACCGTGATCTCTAAAGTGCGGTCGGATACTCCGTTTGTGCACAACATCATCAACCGTGTTGCTACAAATTTCGCGGCTAACGTCAACCTTTCAATTGGCTCCAGCCCTGCCATGTCTGAGAACGTCGCAGAATTTGATGATTTCGCGGCTATTCCGAACAGCGCACTTCTTATCAACATGGGCTTTGGCACGGATGATTGGGTAGAAAAATATCTGGCTGCAGCAGGCGCTTATGCTAAGAAATTGCGGCCGGTTGTGTTGGATCCGGTTGCAGCAGGTGCTTCAGAATTACGGAAAGGGGCAGTGAAGTCTATGCTTAACCGTTCTCATTTTGATATTATCAAAGGAAATGAGGGGGAGATATTTGCAGTAGCCGGAGAGGCATCACAGATGCGAGGTGTAGATAGTACATCCAGCTCTCAGTTGCAAAAGAAGGCTAACGTGGTCGAAGCGCTTGCTGCAAAGGAGAAGACAATCGTGGTTCTGACTGGTAAGGAGGACGTGATATCGGATGGCATGACCACATTTGTGCTTCATAATGGCCATAGGTACCTTGCGGATATAACAGCATCTGGCTGTGTCTTGGGATCTATAATTGGTGCTGCTGTTGCTGTTTCGCTAGAGGATCGATTCCTCGCTGCAGTAGCCAGTGTTCTGCTATATACTATTGCAGCCGAGCGTGCTGCTGCTGTACCGGGCGTTAGAGGGCCAGGAACATTCATCGCGGCCTTAATTGACGAATTGTATTTGCTTTCTAACGCTACTGCGAATGGCGATGTGTCATGGTTAGAAGCTGCTAAAATTGAACGATACGTCGAGGAGGCGTAAGCGATACTCATTATTATACACGCAATGTTAAGGAAAGTGACAAATTTATGGCTACATATAGATAGGATTATGTTGCAAATTATAGAGCATGTAATCATGTGTCATTCGTTGTTGGCGGCACCTACAGTACGTTATGGAATATGATAGACAAATCTTTTATTTGTTAGACTAGCTGACCAGCACTACGGAATAGTAGACAGCATATTATTAAAGTAAACACTATGGAAGCCGAAATCACACAGTAAATAAAAATACGGAAGTCAGAGTTCAGCGTGAATCGAAAGATTTTTTCAGACGAACGGTCAGCCAATACATCGCCCATTTCTGATTTCCCAGACGACATGCCACGGCGAACCATTGTCAACTTAGCCACGTTTGCGAATATGCTGCCGATGCGACACAGTCGCTCCCTAGTTTTGATTGCCCTCTCGCTTTTGGCGATAGCGACCAGTAACAAGATGTGCGGACGGCGCCAGATACTGGTCTCTCAAACTGACTATAATAACATGCAATGGGCCAAGGTAAGCGCGATTTTCGCGGACGTGACTTCGAAGTTAGCCGTTTACTTGCAGAGATTGAGCGGGATTGCGTCAACGATCTGCTTTGACGGTCAGGGCTGTGTTGGCACTCGGTAGATTCACGAAGGCTTCTTTGAGGGGATGCAGTCTTCTCTGGCTTGCTTTTGTGACAGTGGAAAGCAGTGTAGAAGAAGTACTCCTTGTATTGAAGCGTCGTTCCATAATAGGAGCACCGTCGTCATCATACGCAAAGCGATAGATCAGTTTCCCGCATAATCAAGCTGTCTTGAGTTTCAGCGTACTGGCCGTCCTTGCCTTTATTGACTTTCAGGTGTCTTGGAAGACGATTATCCGCACCATCATCGTGAGCTCTTACGCGAGAGGCACCATCGACAATGAAATTCACCGCACCTTGAAATTCGCTGGTGACGTTTCTTGTGCAGAAGAGTTCTTATTGTCCGAAGTCTTCTGCTGACCACGAATTTGATCATTGCGTCTGCCACGAAAGGACCTGTTCTTCGCGCTGTGCGGTAAGTGGTGCTAACCAGGTCGTCAAAAGAGCAAGGTCGAGACACTGTCCTGGACTCTCGCATCTCCGAAATGGTCATTTCCATGTGAGACTGATCATGTGAGATAAGCTGGCCCGATTAGGCGACAGCGGCGGCGTTGGAAGCGATGTAGCTATGTGGCTATTCCGGACCATCGCTCTGGCAGGCTTTTCAATTCTTCCGAGAGTCTATCGCGGAGAACATTTCGTTTGGACTAACTTTGATTCAAGGAACTATGCAGCGGCTTGTACTTGGACAACGCCGGGAAGGAGGCAGAGGAGCTGGAAGACGAGAACGCGCGGCGATACTTAGTACAGGTGGTGAACGTCGCCGCCCGCCTGAAAATTGCATGTAAAGCACTCGCTACAATGGCACGCTTGGCTAGCTACCGACAGTGACTCAGAAATTATATATGGGGATGATTTAGTGAGTAAACTCCTCCGTTCCGGATCCAGTCAATATATATATCCAGCGAGTAGATTTACATATAATGTACAGCCAAAAACGCCTTGCCCGTGAACAATTCGAACATCATCCCGTAACGCACAATAATAATAGCCCACCCGCAAATCATAACCAAGTATAATACAAAATATCAAATCTGTCTCGAAAACGCGCTAGCAAACATCTCCCGCATTCGAAAGAATTGATTCTTAATCCTAATCGGCATTATAACTTTCTTCTCAATTGGCACTGGGAATGATTTTTGCACGCCCGCCATAACGGATTCAACTTCTTCGTCAGAATCGACTGGGCCGTTGGCAAGCTCCATATCTTCTGCTAACTGAGCTGAAGACGTCAGTGCAGCCTGCTTCATTTGGTTCTTCTTTTGATAAGCTGCAAGTAGAACATCATAAGGCTGCGACCGGCCAGGAACATTTCGCTTAGCACCCATAGAATGGGACTTGCATGTGAGCGAACGGGCGCAAAACCCACCGTTAGGTAGTGGCACACCGCACTGTCGTTCGACATCAACCGGACCTTTCGGCTTTGGTGCGGCTTTCGGAGGCTGCTTCTTTTTCTTTTTGGGAACTTGCTTCTCTGCTGTCGGAGTCTCAGCTTTCCGCTTCTTCGTGGTTGTTTTGGTGTCTTTCTCTCCCGTGTCCTTCTCCTTATCCTTAGCAGCTTCTTTATCTTTCTTGCCTTTTGCTGGCTTATCACCTTTGCCATTATTTGTTCCGCCATTTCCATTTCCATTGCCATCGTCGCCTCCACCTCCGCTACTGCTACTGCCGCCAGCACTACCAACAGCACCGTTGCCACCTTTCGCATTAGTAGATCCCCCAGAGCTACTGCTCTTGTTACCACCACTACCTCCAACATCTTTGTTTAGTCCTGTCGTCGATAACTTAATACTGTCTCTGGCGCTTTTGCTACCTGCGGCTGCATCTTGTACTTTCTTTATGCCTTGTGATTGTGTATTTGTCCCCCGCTCGAGGCACTCACGAATATGCGAAGCAAGGATATGCCTTAAGTATGGTTTGTCACAATTAGTACATACGCCGTATTCCAGCTTATCCGTGAGTGGGTGGGACGAGGAGAGCGCCTGCCTGTCTCTCGCGTCGAGGAATGGAGATGGCGAGTCCAAGTTACGGGCCGGGGGAGTTAGAGAATTTGGAGACGAACTGTCTTCGTCCTCCAGGATTTTAGCGTACTCTAACCACGTATGGTCTGAGTCTGCAACGGATGATAACGAAGACGCCGACGAGCGGGAAGATTGTGAGGATGACTGGGACGCGGATGATGACAATGGCGAGAAAACTTGACGCTTCAGATGGACAGATTGCGACCCCGTTGAGCCGAATACTTTGCTGAGGAGCTCGTCGTCTGCCACCGTTGGACGCGGAATACCTGGAGAAGAAGAACATTAGGCACTTTGTTCTGGATAAAAGTATTAATGGCGCACGCTAATTCAGGGGTTGCTAGAGGACTGCCTGCTCTTGTTTACATTTGACACGCCACAGACGCGTCAGCGAACACCTCGTCTTGTGAGCGGAACTCTTAAGCCCCGTAGAAGCGAATAAATAGCAAATAGTCCAAAAATGAATTGCCCAAATTAGAAAACCGTTTTAGTGCGTGCGGAGTACAAAATTGCGAACGAGCTTTCAGCCACACACAGCCACACGTATGATGGGCTCGGCCACACGGTGACTTAAACAGCGAGAATCTAGTAGAAATCGCGAACTCACCTCCGTTGACGGTGGCGACAAAAGCCATCCGGGACCGCAGCGAAGAGATCGGACGTGAAACTTCGAGAACAGCGGATGGATGGTAGGATACCGCGCAAAATTGGCCGGACTAGAGATGGACTGAGTTGATGGACTTAGGTTTTACGGGTGGAAAAGTCGGTCCGTATGCGAGCGGCGCCTGAATTTCATCTTCTTTGTGCTGCATAACAGGATCGATACTTACGGACTATGTGGAACCGTTGTGGAGCCAGTGGCATATCTGTCGCGAAGAGGATGTTGGTAGCTGATGTGGCGCTGCGGGGCTAGGGCTCATTCCTGAACAATTATATTCCTGACGGCTAAATTGGATAACCCTAACCTTCTCCTGCTATAGGTGATGAACAATTATTTGTACTAAATTCTTTTACTACAATTGCTGACCCAACTTCGTCCTCATCTTCACCTACGCTCACACGCTTGTAATCGCTCTTGCCGTATCTGCACGCGACTGCTTCTTTGCACATTTCGTCTACCCTTCGTCCAGACGTCTCTGTCTTATGCATTGTTCGGTGTCCGTCTCCGCCGACCCCGCCGCCGCTGATTTGTTCTACCTTTCTCGCGCACCCTCAATATCCAAAAGTCACCAAAACGTCATACCTCTGACGTATATCGCTATTCGCCTTGCAACTTGTTAGGTGAAATTTTTCTTACCATAGTGGTCACAGTCTGTGTTAATATCAGCATATCGCCATGTCGATCAGTAAGTACTGTCTTGCCTGACTTCTTGTGAGTGAGCACGCTTCTCATTTGCCACCTAGACATATGTCGGGACAACCAAGATCCCTTCTATCGTTATAAGATGCCCCCGATCATCTCTAAAATTGAGGGCCGTGGAAACGGTATCAAGACGGCGGTCGTCAATAACGCTGACGTCGCGCGTGCGCTCGCTCGGCCGCCTATGTACGTCACAAAGTTCTTTGGACTCGAGCTTGGTGCCCAGACCTCCGTCAACGAAGCTACGGACAGATACATGGTTAACGGCGCACATGACGCCAGCAAGCTCCAGGATTTGCTTGATATTTTCATCAGCAAGTTTGTACTGTGCAAAGCCTGCAAGAATCCTGAGACAGATATTGTCATCACTAAGGATCAGATGCTCTATCGTGATTGCAAGGCTTGCGGTAAGCGTTCTCCTATTGATCTCAGCCACAAACTCTCTGGTGTCATTTTGAAGAACCCCCCGGCTAGTGTTGGCAAGAAGGGCTCGTCTGGCGGGAAGAAGGGCAAGAAGGACAGAAAGGATAAAGATAAGGATAAAAATGACGAAGCTGACGATGCCGAGAATGGAGAACGATCGGACGACGAACTAACCAAGCGAATTGCAGCCGAGGCGTTTTCTCTTCCACCTGTGCAAGCTACCCCTGGCGAAGAAGAGGATGACGATGATGACTGGGCAGTGGACACCTCTGAGGAGGCTGTCCGTGCGCGAGTTAAGGAGCTTGAGGGCCAGGTCGGTGCTTTCGCTATTGGCGACGACGACGAGGCCGATGTTAACGATGTCTACTCTCAACTTGGCAACTGGATTCTCGAGCAGCCCACGAAGCCCAATAATGTCGAGGTCTTTAAGAAAATTAAAGAGCTAGGAATTGAAAACAAGCATCGTACTCTCCAGGTTCTTGCTCAGACTTTGTTTGACAAGGACATTCTCACTCAAATCAAGGATCGTGTGCCGTTGTTGAAGAAACTAATGACTGGCGATAACCACGAGAAGGCTTTCCTTGGTGGTACCGAGCGTTTCATTGGTCGGGAGCATCCTGAGCTCATTTCTTCGATTCCCAAGATTCTTCACCAGTACTACAGTTATGACATTATCTCGGAAGATGCTATCTTGAAATGGGGATCTCGAGCTAGTAAGAAGTACGTCGATAAGGAGATTAGCAAGAAGGTTCGCAAGGCAGCTCAACCCTTCTTGACCTGGTTGGAAGAAGCTGAATCGGAGGACGAGTCCGAGGTAGAAGAGGATGCAGACGATTCCGAGTAAATTAGGCGTTACCGTGGGTGAGCTCATTATGTCATAGCTTTACTTGTGTTTGCTTGTTAAGGATACCTGTCAATTGAGGATTTGTTATGTTAAAGAATATTCATAGTCAAATTTGTGAATGGGTGGCGGTATTAGGGAAGATCTGTTGTTATCCTGGTAGTTAGATGTATTTATGACTCATATGTTTGGATTATAAAAGTAACAAGTGCTATTTTATTATAATATGAGCTACTGAATATCCGTAAAATAGTGGAAGAGCGGAGAATCAATGAGATTATATTGCGCGGAATGAAACCCTAAACCCCATGTTGGCGTGGCAACGATTCATAAGTCGCTTTTTTGTTTACCCTTCTAAAGTAAACACCGAGTATCAATGCGTACAGGGGTCAGCTTCGCGCATCTTTTACAGCACCCTTCATCCAGCACGACGTCATTCCCGAATTTTAAGCAAACTTTGCTACTGCCAAGATACTAAGTGTAGGTCGCTACTTGCAACAAATATTGCATTCACTTGGGATACGATTTGATAACGATGACGTCCATGCGGACGCTGGAGTCTCGGCTGTCGAGAACTACGATTCACGATTCACATGGACCCAACTATCCCGCTAGTGTAAATGGAAATGGTGGCAATGGAAAATTTAAGGTAGAAGCAAGCATTATTATTTGGCTGGCCAAAGGCATGGTTGCTAACGTAAGAATTACGAAGCCTTCTATCTTAGCAACGAACAGCCATCTTTCTCAGCATTCGTCGGCGACGTCCAACAATGGCACTGGCAACAAAGAAATTGCCAATAACTTCTCTGGCAGTGCCGTCCGCAACCCGCTACTCAAATATGCCCTGCACAACACGAATACTGGGGCGTCGTCCTCAAGAGGATCCCAAATGCTTCCTCCGTCGTCGCCGAATATGCATAAAGCCGGTATAGGGCCCACTCCTCATGGATATCTCTCCTCTCACGATGTCGTTAATGCGCAAAATGATTCTCACCGCTCAAGCGGAAGTAATTCGTCGCCGCCAATCGCTGCCCTGGTAAAACAGCCTCCAGTTCAAGCTCTTCGCCAGTATTCGCTTGACAGCTTCGAAATCGGTAGGAAACTTGGGAAGGGCAAATTTGGAAAGGTGTACTGCGCTAGAGATAAAGCTACAGGATATGTTTGCGCCTTGAAGGTCATGGAAAAGAAAGAGCTTATTCACTTCAAGATTGAAAAACAATTTCGAAGAGAGATTGAGATTCAATCGAACCTGAGGTGAGCAGTTAATTCGTAATGCGATTTATGTCTCAGCCTAATGCATTGGGTAGGCATCCTAACATCTTACGGCTCTACGGACATTTTCACGATTCTTCTCGAGTCTTTCTGATACTAGAATATGCAGGTCAGGGAGAGATGTTCAAAGTGTTGCGAAAGAAAGGTCGTTTCGGTGACGTTTTAGCTTCTCAGTATATTTGTCAGATTGCTAGTGCACTCTCTTATCTTCATAAGAAGCATATTATTCACCGAGATCTAAAACCCGAAAATCTTTTGATTGGACTTGATGGTGAAGTGAAGTTGTCCGATTTCGGATGGAGTGTGCATACTCCTTCGTCTCGGTATGTGAAAATAATTGCATAAGAAAGGATTGGCGATGATTACTAACGTTCTGCAGTCGAACCACTATGTGCGGAACTCTTGATTACCTACCTCCTGAAATGGTCGAGGCTAAAGACCATGACTATAAGGTTGATCTTTGGGCCTTGGGTGTGTTGACATATGAGTTTTTGGTTGGAAATCCTCCGTTCGAAGAGCCTGCTCATAAGGCCACATATAAGCGGATTTCGAAAGTAGACCTCAAAATTCCTCCGTCTGTGAGCGTCGAAGCCGCGGATCTAATCAGGCGTGTATGTAATGAACAATGATTTTCCAAATATCAATACTGACGAAGCCGAGTAGTTGCTACAGCATCAACCTGAGAGGCGATTCCCTTTAGACCAGATTCCAGATCATCCATGGATCGTTAAGAATCGGCCACTATGGCCCAACAGCAGTAGCGGCGATCGACGATCGAATTAGAAGAGACTAGCAAATCGATGTTTGGATGCACGGCGCTCGGATTTTGTTAATATTTTACGTTCGTTATTGATATCCTATGTGTGATCCATAGCAAAATACATTTACAGAATATATGGCATGGTAATACGTCTAGTCCATATTATACAAGTGTTTATAATGCGCGGTGCAACAACTTAATATGTACACTTATGTACAAATCGACGGGATAATATTGGAACGTCTGGTATTATCGATAGATCTCGTCAAACGGTCGTGTATCGTTGAAGCATGAATCCCAAACCTGAGCTACAGCCTTCTTTGCCATCTCTTCGTCCTTGCAATTGGGGTTCCCCATGACAGAGAGAACTGCTCGTCGTCGCACACATTCTTGATGCTGCCGCGTCACTTTAAATTGCCCTCGGCGGAATATCTCGTTTGTCATTCGGCATTCTCCACTTAGATTTGACGCCCGAATCTAGTGTCGATTATTAGCTTATATCCCCTAGACTTTAAATCAACAACTTACCTCGGAGCAGGCATGATGCTTCAGGTTAGTCCAATCAACATGAAACTTCATCTCATCATAAGCATGGATCAGCTCATGGGCCAGAGTATCTTCAAGGTGCAGCCGGTTAGCCACATGGTTCTGGCATAATAGAACACCAAGGCTGGGATTGAAGCCGCCTGCTTTGTATTCGTCGCAATGGTCGCAAATAATGTGCTCCCTTCCAACTTGACCGCCAATTCTTTCAATTTGCTCTCTCATAAAAATTACTGTTGGACCTATGTCACCGACGGTCAGCATTTCACCTCGGAATGATGTTAACCAATGTATTTAGGATCTCACTGTATTTCAAATTCCAGTCGCGATACTTCTCGCACCGTTTACAGGACGCTTCGCGCTGTCTCTCCGCAAGCACTTGATTATAGTGTTGTTCTCCATTTTCGTCTAACGCGCCAGTGTAATGGGATGCTACCAGCTTTAGCCATTCAAAGCCATGCGGAAGCTTTCGCTGTTCGGGTGTATTGCCGGAAGTCGATTCTGAAGATGGTGATGCCGACATTGTAACTTATCTCTTGCTACGGAGACGTGTAACCTATCAATTGCTGGCGAAAATATAGTTAGCGCTGCCGCAGCACTTGGGCCGATGATAAGAAAAGCCGACAGTCATATGCTAGGTAAATTGTTCGTGAGATCCGCGGACGTAATAGCTTGATTCTCGGAGGCCATTCCCGGAAAACCTTAAACTTGTCACCAAAATCTAATTTTGGCGCCGCATCTCGTCCTTCAAATTTTGACTGAGTTTGGCAAACCCCTCGGGGGTCTTCCCTACGTGAACGGCACACTATACCATATAGTGCCAAAATATGAGTTCAAAAATGCTCTCCTGGCGGTTTTGCATGCATTATGGATCATGCTGTGGACCTGTGGGCTGTAGCTCAGACAATGTTATTTTGGACCTGATATTATCATTTTGGCTTCATTATTTAAGGTCTATGTGTCTGCGTATTGCCAAGGGCGCCATCTAATTTATCCATATTTAGTAATTCTCATTTTCATTTGTGCACGATCGTTTCTCGGTGTAATGGGATTATAGAAGGGAATATTTTATGCCATAGAAAGAAGGGATCAAATTAATGTCTTTTTATGACTGGCAGCTCTGATAACAGGAAAGTCAAGTGAATACCTATCTCTCGCTCTATTATTTGAGAATTAACTTACGATAATCTGATGTTGCCATGTGGAGCTTGACATCGCGAAACACCGGTTCGTGTATGGTGCATCCACCCAAGAACCGAAAATTGTACTCGCCTTTTCCAACAATTTCTATCCACACCACCACATTGCCATTTATCAAGTCGAAATATATATTAAACTATTAGTAACCTTGC
>JAJLTN010000590.1:69272-171931 GCA_030568215.1 Lipomyces kockii | reverse complement strand
AATCCATGAACTGGCGTAAATCTACGCGATCAAATTTCCGCGAGAAAACGTGGGGGGGCATGGGTAAGGGTTATTTGGCGTTATTTTACGGCGTAGAAATGGTTGCTGAACCTCCCTATTGGTACAGGGATTTACTACTGATAAGGTAGTATCTACTTTGAGTCAGGCTGCCTCGACTGGCTGGATAAGCACCTGCCGGCGGCTGTTTTTTAAAAGCATATTGAATTGGTTAGCGTGATTTAAGTCTTCCAATTCAATTCAAAATAATTCAGTATTCAAATAGAATACTCAGTCGCTATGTCGAAAGTCATTACTTTTGTTACTGGTAAGAGTTGCAAAAGTTGTTGCTTAGTTGAATTTTATGACTAATAATCTCAATAGGAAACACAAATAAGCTGAAGGAGGTTCAGGCTATCATTGCCGATAGCGTTGAGCTTACCAACAAGAGTCTTGATTTGGAAGAGGTCCAGGGAACTATCTTCGAGGTTGCGGAGGCCAAATGCAAGGAGGCTGCCAGCATCGTATGTTCTTGTGGGACCTGGATAGTTAATGAGTATGTCCTAAAGTCATAAATATTTAGATTCAAGGACCGGTTCTAGTCGAGGATACCGCTCTTGGATTCACTGCTTATGGCGGTCTTCCTGGGCCATATATGTGAGTTTGCTGTTGTTTTACATGAATGCTCATGTCTAATTGGAATTTACAGCAAATGGTTCATGGCGAAGATAGGTCATGAAGGTAAGTTTGCTGTATATCGCTATACTGTGTCGTTTCAGTAGCTCACGCACTGTCAGGGTTGAATAATATGCTGGCTGCTTATGATGACAAGTCCGCCCAGGCTATCTGCACTTTTGCTTTTAGCGAAGGCCCCGGAAAGGAGGTCAAAATTTTCCAGGGAGTCCAAGATGGTATCATCGTTCCTGCACGCGGACCTGTCGGTTTCGGTTGGGATCCTTGCTTCCAGCCAGACGGATTTAATCAGACGTGAGTGATGCATCGCCGAAGGGTTCGAACGATTGTTGACTAACGAGTACTAGATATGCTGAGATGCCGAACACTTTAAAGAACACTATCAGCCATCGGTTCAAGGCATTGCAGCTGTTGAAAGTGTTCTTAGTTTCCCGATAGATGATTACTTGCGAGTTATATAGAAGAAGTATAGTATAGATTGGAGTTTTTGACGTTGGATCTGTTATGGTATTAATGAGATGTAGAAATAAGTGTATATAGTTTGTACGACGCACGAACGAGACTAGTATTTAGATATATATTGTACACAACAAAAAAAATCCATTTTGGCGCGTAGCCGAATCTATGTTCCCTCTCCGCCTTCGTACGAAAACCATTCTATTCCGTATCTTCGTCATTGTCAATAATCCACTGCTTTGCCCAACCTTCTATCCGTTGGCAATTACTCTCAAGGTCGTCATTGTCGTTGCTGTACAGCTCTATCACTATCGCTGGATCATACGATTCTCTCGCATCGTTTAATATAATCTCCATGATCTCTGAATCCATATTATCGATAAATTTCTTCTGTGGGTAATTTCTAAACTCAATCAGCATCCAGCCGATACGCAGTCGTCCCACATACCGGTCCTTTAATCTATCAAATAGACGAGTTGTGCTTGTACGAAGCACAACAACTAAATCAATCAAGCTTTCCGGAAAAATGTCGCAAACGTGCCAATCAATTATACGACCGCCTTCCTCCAGATCAGGCGTGATCAGATCAATGAGCTGAACCACCGATTAGCCGAACTTATCGCACTTTCTCCAAAATATTCATGCATACTTTATCTTCGTCAACCATAGTACTTTGTCGCTCGTCGTCAAATCCGTCTTCTAATGAATAGTCTTTGATATATTTATTGATAGAGACATAAGTCATCTTGGGCATTAACTCCACAAGACGCTCGCTGTGGGCTGACTTTCCCGTTCCCTGCATCGCCATTAGATACTCAGCATTTCAAGCCAAAAGATACTTACGGGAGTTCCGGTGACTATAATATTAGGTAATTTTCTCATTAGGTTAAAAAAACTGCTCCACCGTCTGAGTTGGTTCGACATTGAATTTCGACTAAAATCCTCCGTGTCAAAAAGCGGAGTGCGGGTTAGGGATATAATGTTGCGGTTATCGCCGACGAGATTTTGGAGATTCAGGGAGGAGTTAAAAGAGTAATTAAGTCTGCCGCTCTCGATAAGCAGTTGATAATACGGTAGATGCAGCTAATAGACATATACCACAATTATAATGCCTCTTGCGACTTTAGAGCTTCCATCGAGCCTGGGGCCTGTTGAGGCGACGCCGTTGACACCTGAAGCATTTAGACAATTCGGAGGAGTTATATCATCGGGTCACCAGCTACAAACAATGAAATCGATCCCAGCGAATTACGACACTGCGACGAAGATCTCAAATGTGTCACCTATTATCAACAATTTTCCAAATGCTCCAAGTCAGAAACCATGTACCGCGAACTTCAATTTGTTCCGCAGTACGTACCCGATCAATTTGATTCAGCGGACGGGAGTGCGCGAGTTTGTTTATTTGTCAGGCGTTCTCGAGCGACATCCGTTTTCGACTCAGACATTTTTGCCAATGGGTGTTCTGGCGGATGAAGTTGCGTATCTGGTCATTGTAGCCGAAAACTCGTCTGGTGAGTACCCGAGCATAGACGGTCTACCTGATTTGAAAACATTGAAGGCCTTTGTCGCGAAGGGGAACCAGGCTGTCACTTATAATCCTGGTGCGTGATATCGCGTTTAAATGATACAGCTGATACTAATCTCTAACAGGCACATGGCATGCGCCTATGGTCTCGCTGAAAGAGGTAAGCGAATTCTATGATATTGAACCATGGTTGCGAGCTAACATTTTCTACTAAGGTGATCGACTTTGCCGTTCTAATCCACGAGAATGGGGTGGCAGATGAAGACTGTCAAGAAGTGTACATTAATCCTAGGATTCCGATAACTTTCATATTAGCCACTTCATCGACCGTGACGGCAATGTTATGAGCTCACGGAGATGATTATGATTCATGAACTGTACAGTTTTTAATTGTTTCCTATTGCTGCATATATAAATCTCTCTGTGAAATCAACATCAAAATTTACCATATAACGTTATACCACGCGTTCGCCCTTGCAAATATTATTGGTTATGTTGAGAATCTCGTGAATCTATGTCGAGATTTGCTGTTGGGAACATGTACCTTGCGCTGCGCAACCCGTGCTTTGAACTTCGCGCATGCCGGGATACCCAACCTTTTGATTCCAAACTCATCCCGCCTGGCATCACACACGACGCCAACTCGTAATTTGACCACCAACACCATATTGGCCATTACGAAGTTTCAATTGCTGGACAATTGCTATTAGAATCCACAATAATGTCATTCACGAGACGATTGGCCTTGTATTCCTTCCGGTTCATACCCGCCCGGACGAGCTCCCGATGTAAGTTGCGTCTGTTGAATTCGAAGTTCAGAGCTGACGTATTTTGAAGTTTTTCGAACATGTGCTGTTTATAATGCCGCGTCTAATTTTGCGATGCCTGCGTTGTCGCCGACAATGACGGAGGGTGGAATCTCGGGGTGGAAAATTAAGGAAGGTAATGCAGATTGTGCTGTTACTGTATGAGGCGATAATTTGGCGGATCTTCAACGGCAATTTGGCTTGGATCAATTACTCCTTAGAACGCCTTTACTAGCATTCGTGGTCTGTCTGGGGTGATGCGAGCAGTGGCTGATGAGGTGAATAGGCGAGTCATTCAACGCTGGAGATATTATCCTCGAAATTGAAACCGACAAAGCTCAGATGGACGTGGAGGCCCAAGACGATGGTATCCTAGTGAAGGTCTACGTACGTCAGCGATGTGAATTAACTCAGCTCTTCAGTTATTAACTTCCAGTCTAGAAAGATGCTGGAGCCAAGGAGATTCCCGTCGGGGCGACGATCGCCGTCATTGCTGAGCCAGGTGACGATATCGCATCATTGGAGATTCCTGAGCCGATGACGAAAAGCTCCGCCCCGGCGGCTGAGCCCGAGCCGGCTAAGCAAGCTCCAGCCCCACCATCGCCGACTACCAAGCCAGCATCTGCACCCGAGAGAGAGAAGAAGGTTACGAGCACTGGCGGCTCGAAGGCTGACCCTGCCCAAGTTTTCTTTCCGTCCGTACTTGGTCTATTACATGCCAATCATATCTCGGAAGCGGAAGCAATTCAAAAGATTTCTGCGTCTGGGCCGAAGGGGAGAATAACGAAAGGCGATGTGTTGGCGTATTTGGGTGTCGTGTCGGGTTCGAAGATTATGGAGCTCACTGATTTGATTCGTTCACGCGAGCATCTAGATCTTTCGAATATCAAGATTGCGGAGCCTAAGCCGAAGAAGGAGGAGAAGCCGAAGGAAGAGAAGCCAGTGGTCCAGAAGCCTAAGATAGTGATCAACTTTGATGAGCTCTTGACCTTCAATCCTCCCAGACGTAAGTGACTAATTTTAAGAGTCTGGGAATCTTCATTGACTGGGTCTAGCGATCACGAAAACCGTTATCCGACCCGCCCAAACTATTGAGATCGTCGCCACTGCGCCTCCACCAACTCCAATAGCAGCGTCACCAGTAGCGCCAGAAGTTCCGGTCGTCGAGGCCAATTCAGTGGCGCCTAAGAAGAAGCTTAGCCAATTGGACGAGATATTTTACGACCTAGTTGCGGTTCCCAAGTCAAAGTCGTTATAAGGTTGATTTGCAACGATAGTAAATAACTGAAAAAATATTTAATTTGAGCATTTAAATATAATACAGGATACATGGTCTGGTGGTTTCCATAGAGCTTGATTATCTATATAGACCAATGGAATTAATTTACAGAAAGATATCTACAAGCAGGTTACGTGGTAAGTCTATGTACAAAGAGGCCAAATGTTGATTAGTTCTTGGGAAGTTCTTTAAACCGTCGAGGCTGTCTCTTTGCCTTGACTGCTTTCCGCTCGTGTTTTCGTTTCCGCTGGTCAATCTTGATCAAGTCATCACCGGACAGTCCCTTCTCTGCCTCCTCTATATTTTCCTTTCCAAATAAAACGTCCCACACCCGTCCGTCACCCCAGAACCAGCCTTGTCGGTCGACAATCCAGGGAATCCGCTTTCCGTTCTCGAACAAGAACACCATGAACTGTGAGCGACTCGCGGTACCGTATAACCCGTCTCCCGTCCAGACTTTTGTCTTGCCGGGATTCTTTCCACGATCGAGTTGTGAGACTGGGAGCGTTATGACGGGCGATGCGGTCCGGGGGATGAGCGGATGTACCACGAGCCTTACATGGGCGTCAGTTGCATTGCGGGCGGGGAGATAGCTCATTCGTCGAATGAGACGTGTCGGCATCATGATGAATGCATAGGCTGCCACGGCGGGGATAGTGAAGATCGCGAGGGAGATCAGCGAGCGGATGCCGAGCCAGAAGAAATTGTGCACCGGTGGGAGGTCGTCGTAGTTGCTATTACCACATCATTAGCTGCAATTGGCAGAGAAAATGGAGGGAAGTTACGTACTTGATGTAAATGTCGTAACTTTCCCGGAGTGCCCAGTCTACGAAAATCAATCCGTAAACAGCAAACACGAATGCAAGCGAATAGAGCACGATGAAATACAGCCGGTGTGGTTCTGCCTGGTACAACAGCACCTCCGGCTCCTTCGACGTCTCAAGCAGTGTCATCAGTTCCCGAAACGATAAGTTCGGTCCAACGCGCGGGGTCCGGATGAGATGCAGTGGTAGAGAAGGGAAGGATTCTTTTGAGAGAGGCCATTTCGGGACGACACGGTCGGAAAGGGAGTCATGGCCTTCTTCAACGATTTCATCGCGGTCAGGAGTCATGCGCAGGCGTTGTTCGCGGGGGAGATTTTGCAGCTCGGCGAATTTCTGGTCGATGTCTTCATACTGAACTCGGTCATCGTTTACTGTGCCCCTCACAGGTGATTGTTCTGCTTTTTTAGTTTGGCTTGCCGGAACCTGCGACTTGTTACTCGCCCACCGCACGAGCGAAAACCGGTATAAATTCGCATTCCTTCTACACGAATTCTGCCGTAATATCCACGCACAATCCGAATTAGTAGTCGAACATGCCCTTCCCTGTACTGGGGTCATAAGCCGCATCATCACCCGCACACTCGACCTCGTCAACGTCGAAATGTAAACCGCCCGCAATCCAGCGTGACAGTAGAGTCGTGCTGGTTGTGTCACCATCATTTATTGCGGATGCTGGCTAAATTGAGTGGAGAGGAATTATACGATTCTGTGGACAGGACGCGGTCGAGATATATCGTGGGAGTTTTAGGTCGCGCGGCTCATGGACTTTTAGTGCTTCGTTTCTGAAACTTTTTCCGGGCGGCGTCATCGCATCCTACAATTTTTCGTCCCGAAAGGTTTTTGAGTGGCCACCATCGACGATTTCATTATCGACTTGTGTATTCGACTATTCTTAAATCGTGAGATTACCTAGTACCTGTTGAATTTTATTGGCAAATAAATTAAGATACACAAAGAAGATCACGTGTTGAATAAGAAAAATGAACCGCGAATCCTTCGTTCCACCTGCCTCACAATCGTCTTCAAGCGCAGCAGCAGCAGGCCGCGCATTCCAACCAGTTCAAGCAATCACTTATCTCTGCGCGAGCTGCGCCGCGCCGAATACACTGAACAGAAGCGATCCGGTACGGTGTAAAGAGTGCGGGCATCGGGTGCTGTATAAGCAGCGCACTAGACGGATGGTCCAGTTTGAGGCACGGTGAATTGAAGTGAAAGAAGAAGAATGGGGGCAAAAGTTGTAGACTGTTGTGACGGTGTTTTTTTGGGTATTCGCGATATTTGTTGGTTTGATAGCTTCGTATTGTAATATAGGATGTATTAATCGTTAATTATATCTGGCATATTCAAGACAATCCACTATCGCACCAATACGCAACAGTTTATGAGCCAATTTATTTGATTACGTTCCTCCGTGACACAACAACATGAACACATAAAATAGAAAGAACCAGATACACCGTACATACAGTACCTCATATAACGCCATTGTCGCCAGGGTACAGCAATAATTAAATCAAAACAAATTGGGGACATGAACCGAGGAGGGAAGAAAATCAATACTGTAGAGCCGAGCACAGCGATGCCCATACTAATCCATAAGCCAAAAAACACAAAATATGTATATTGAAAAAAATCCCCTAATATATTGCGAAACCTTATGAACCAATTCAAAAATATCGCAGAATACAACGACAGTTAGTGGAAATGACTTGAGCACCGAACCAAACGCAAAAGAACACTAGACCCCATAAATCGATTTTTAATAGTAATATATAGGATAATGCTGCTGTGCTTGGGCTCTATTGTGCATGTCATCGGCAGTGTTCATGCTGGTCACGGTGCTGACTGTCGCGAATAGACTCCGAGTTTCGTGCGCGTATTCTTCGGCGGCCACAGTGGCCAAGGTGCTAGAGAACGGGCTTAATGACCGCGAAGTGGAGGACATGGAGGTCATGCTAGAGTCGCTGGCAGAGGTTTGCCGCAGGCTGCTCAGTAAAGATGAGGATATGCTTGCCCCCGAGACAGTGTCCTTCGGATTGTTGGACGACGAAATTGTAGAGTAATAAGAATTGACCGGCTCGAACGATCCCGACAATGCTTGGGCAAGAAATACATCTGACGGCGTCCCGTGGAGCTGTTCCGCATTTTGATGCATGTGATGGTCGCTGACGTGCCCATCATTGTCCATATCGCCGTCATCCGAACCTTCGAAACTGAGCAAATACGGCTCTTGATGAAAGGGCAATTGGCCCTCGCACTCTTCTGGACGTACATCAACCTTCTTCGGCTTCGAGTTCTTCGTTCCCGGTTTCCGACCGCGTTTCTTGCCACCAGGGAGCGATTCAATGGGTCCGTCTTGAGCGTCTATATACCGCTGCAGCTCGGCGTCCAGAGATGTGATCATGTCCTCCACCTCCGATATCGAAGTCGCACTCCGTGCTGTGACGAGAGACTCCATTGTGACGCCGGAGCCCGGGATATACGCAGCGGTGACGGCAAGCGCCAGGATCATGCTCCCCATGTCGCCCGACACCAGTTGTTTGCCGAAGCGCGACAAAGAGTCAACACTTTCCGCATCCTGCGGGTTATGGGCAGCAAAAGTGAGCGCGGATTCGCGTAATAGTCGGAAATAGGAGTCGAGGTGCTCGGGAAGCTTGTAGAAAATGGACTTGCCATCGGCAAATGGGTTCCACAGTTTTGCGATCTCGTCCCAGTCGAGATCCATGACTGGCCTGTCTTTGATGATTTCGGCAAAGAGTAAACGCTCCTCTTTGGAGTACATCGGGATGACCGCGAAGCGACACCTCTGGCGCTTGGCGAGGTAGCCGTGCTTGAATTTGAGGTCAGGATCAAAGGGCAGCAATCCGAGGTTGTCCCGCATGTCATCGGTAATGGCGACGTTCAGTGAGCCCGGGTCTTTGGAGGGTTGATCTGCATGGCAATTAGCTCAGAAGACCCGCAATTGAGTCAGATTTATATACCCCTCGAGAGTACGGCGTCGAGGGAAGAGCAGATGATGCCGGATTGGGGCGTTTGGTCGGTGGAGTCTGAGGTAGCAGACGGACCGGCTATTGAGACCTGTTGGCGCATGAAAATGGTGGACAGCGACGGTCGACCGACTTTAGGACCGTTTGGATTAGGCTTGTTCTTTGTGCCGGGTGGTCTGCCCATGCGTACGCCGTTTTTGGACAGCGTCGGGGGCTTCGGCTTCCTCTTGCGGGGCGACGCGGGAGACGCGGATTCGACATTGTCTGGCAAGTCATTAAGTGCCTGAGTCTGAGCCTGCGTCTGTGCAGACCGGAATTCTTTGTCATCCAACATTGCTCAGCGTGTCGGCCGCCGTCACAGCAACGGGAACGCTTAAAAGGAAGCAGCAAGATCGAGGGCAACGGCAAGTGAATGAAAGATCGAGTGATGGACAGTATTCACAGGCGGGGAAACCTACGCGCTGGACGAATGCTCAGCGTCTCCCGCACTGCAAGACTTCAGGGTTGCGGCAATATTGAATGCCTTCCGCTGGTGCAACTAAATCCACCTATGGTACACAATACTCGAATAATGTAAGCAAAGATGAAAGTCACGAGTTATGGTCATTCGACCTAACTTCATCCAAGGTATCGTAACCGAAACATAGTCAAAGCTGCCATATCGGGTCTTTTATACGTTAATCATTCAGGTCCTTAACATTCAAGTTTCCGAGTCTCTGTCCATACGCTTCTCCGTTCCTTCGACGAGCTAGCCTTCGTGCTCTCTATGTGCTTCTTGTGCCATCCTCTACTGGCCGTTTCTTCCCGGCGCATGGCCTAACTACTCCTGGCCTCGCCGTCGATATCGATACCGACTACCGGTAGTTCAAAATGCCCGACAAATTGGACGGTGACACTTACGTGCGGAATCTCGCTGCATTTATCCGTGCAAATGAGCGCCAGGTAGGCCATCTCGCGTCCTTATTGTCGGATTTCTCTCCCACTGACTCCATTGCAGCTAGCCAATACTCGCAGAGAAAATGGCAAAGATAACGCAATCTCCATATTGCCCTCCTCTTTCCAGAATCGAACAAAGCCTGCGCGTCTGTCCTTCACCCCGCATCATTTATTCTACCTCCTCCATCGATTCAAGGAGCTCGGTCTATCAGTCGGTCCGCTGTCGATGAGGCTAGAATCCATTCAAGCAGACGGCTATCCAACAAATTACGTCTCATTTCTGAACGGGGCTTATCAGAACCACAGAGAAAGTGCCTCAGACGCAAAGTCCATCCAAAGCGAAGCCTCTGTCCGCAGTACTTTATCGGGCGTCTCCGCCATCTTCAGTATAATGTCCTTCTCCACCATGGAAAAAGCCAAGATTGGAGTTGACAATGATTTGAAGTACATATACTCTGCATTCACCAAAGTCCCCGCATTGAGATTAGCGGTTGATCGCAAAGCCAAAGTAATTGACGGATTTGAGGAGTTTCCGTTCGATAGGGCAGTGCCGATGATCGCGTTCAAAAATATATCGTCCTTAGAGCTTTTGGATATTGATGTTCGTGTATTTTATGGATGGCATACTGTTTCGGAAAGATTGAAAAGCCTGAACGTCAAACGAGGGCAGTTGGATGATCCTGTCGAACTTATCGTCGCATTGGTGCTGGACGACATAGACCGGCGGCGAAACCGAACTTCGACACCGGTACCGGTATATGCCAACGCCACGAGCGATGGCGGTGATCTTCAGGGCTCGCCGAGGGAGTTACCGAATCTACTCTTAACACGAGTCACGTCCCGCAGCTCGCGCGCGCCTAGACGACGCGAATCAGTGTCCCGGTCACCGGCACGAGTCCAGTCTTTATCCGGGTCGTCCGCTCAAATGTCTCGCCGCAGATCTGATTCAATTTCGTCAATTGTTTCTACAAGCTCTTCATACGATAGCAGCGCAAGTCCGTCCACGAGTCTCGGCCCGATGAACTGGCAATTCTTACGACATCTGACCCTCTCCGACTGTGGCATCTCGTCGATTTCGAACGAGTCAATGATACCTCTCGGAAATTCACTAATTTCACTCGATCTCTCATTCAATCTCCTTATCTCGATCCCTGAGGCTCTCTCATATCTCTCCCGTCTGGCGTCACTCAATATCAGTTTCAATCTCATATCATCGTTGCATTCTCTCACCCACCATCCTCTCCCCGCAATCACAGTCCTAAATCTGCGTGGCAATAAACTGGTTTCGCTAGCAGGGCTCGATCGGATTGTGTCCCTCGAGCGTCTCGACCTACGCGACAATAAACTTGCCGATCCCACCGAACTCGCTAGACTGACTGGGGCGCCTAATGTTTCCGAGGTGTGGGTCTTGGGAAATCCGTTTGTCAAGACGCATACCTCATCGTATCGCATCACGATATTCAACTTGTTTCGTCAGACGCCTGGCTATACGAATGATATATTACTCGATGGTAGTTTGCCGGGGCTGCTTGAACAGATGGGTTTGGCGGAGCGCGTGGAGGAATCTGTGCCGTCGCCGATTACTACGAGATATCCATCCTCTGCCGGCACGAATACGGATAAAGCGGAAAAAGGAAGTAGGATTAAATTGGATATTGATAGCGACTTGTTGCCGGTATTCAAAGGATTCAATTTTTTCGGCAAGTCGTCGCCCGTACAAAGACAAGACGACAAACCTGAGCAAACGGCAAAGGTGAATAAGCCCGTTATTCGCGGATCAGCTAACATTCGAGACGACACCCTTACGTCGCTGACGGCTATCCGTACGCCAGCAATTAAAGTCATAAACCCGAGTCCGCGGCAGACGAAAAAGAAACTCGGCCGACGAAGAATCGTGGATCTCGATCTTCCCGATAGCTGTGACGACCAAATGAGCACCAAAACCTCAGGAAGCGCGGTCAGTTCGTCGAAGTCGCCGACATCGTTCTCGCCGCCGCTTTCACCGTCCGAAAATGATTGGACGAGACAGGGAGAGGAATATAAAAAACGAGTTGAGGCTCTGCGGAATGATTTTGGGAGCGGCTGGTTGAGTGTCTTGAGCGAGGAACTGTAACGATTTGGCGTGATAAAACATGTTCACAAGGTGCTGGTGTTAGGTAAATTGGAATTTTGGATTTGCGTGCGCTTTGCTCGGGTTTACTGTATTTGCATTTATTTTGGAATTCGTATGAGTTGATTTGACCGTTGGTTACATAGTTCAGTACAGATAGATGTTGACTTTATTTTCATGTAATCATTTTCTGTGGGCATGCACAATATAGGATAAGGTATTGTCTCACTCTTCAAGAGGCGATGAGGATATAATTTATTAAGCATTCTCGATGATGATATGAATATATTCGATAGGAAATATCACGACTCGCTGTTTCCATTGAATCCTTAATATCTAAGGGACCAAAGAAATAATACCATGACAGGTTCCACACAATAGCCCTAACCCTCTCTAATATGCTATCATTCTTGGGTTAGGGTACATCTGGACCAATCACATTGTTCCTGTGGTCAGTCGATAAACCTAGACGAGCGGAGCTGTTTGTGACCGCATGAAGCTTCAAGCTGTTGGAGACCACAACTTGTCTGATATTCCAAATTGCAACCGCGTATACTGCAGACTGGATAGAATAACTATCGCGTCAGATTCTTCCTGCGTATATGCATATGATTTTTTTGGATTTCGGTGGCGGTAGTGGTTTTCGCGATGGGGTTTTCGATGTCACAGTTAATACATGAATGACCGTGATATTGAGATCAGCGTCAACAAATGTAGCACGCGATGAGTTATGTTTTGACTGGCCCCTGAATTTTCGAAGATGGGCTCGGTCTCGGGCGTGGTCGATCAGGGTCCTTGTCGCGACGCGTGGTAGTTACGCCAGCGGTTGGTATCGAGTGGTGTAGTGACATTTGTTTGACGATTGTGCACTATTTATTTGAGATTAAAGTAAACGAGTTGAATTTTGTTAGATGGGCAAGTGCAATGTAGTCAATTAGGGAAGGGGGGTTCGGCCCACCACGCGTGTAATAAGCCCAGCGGAGTACGCGTTCGATATCTTCACCGCAGTTCAAGTAAAAACAAAGGACTAAATATTTTGCAAATTAAATTATAAGAGGTTTACATTCTATTCCATCTTGTGCGATATTAGCGGAATCGCGCATCGTCGTTGTCTATCTCGCTCACTGCCCTTCTCAAACTTCCCAACTTCACGAGGAAATCCCTTACCTCGAGCCTGCGCACCAGCAAACGAGACCAAAGCATCCGCATATCTGATCCAATCCACATAGCTATTCAATATAATCTACTCGTGCGGTTCCTCACATCTCTACTCGCTACGACACGGCATTTTACAGGACGCATTGTGTACAGACGACCTGAGACATGGCGAATAAACGTAAACGATCGCGCCACGCGACGAGTTACGAGGAAGAAGGGGACGATGACTTCGGGGCGTCAAATTTACGAGCTAATCGTCGCCGTGTGAACTATGCGGAGAGCGACGATGACGTGGTTGAAGAGGAAGAGGAAGAGGTGGAGGAGGAGGAGGAAGGGCAAGAGGTGGAGCCTGATGAGGAGGAGCCTGAAGCTGTCGAGACGCCTGATGAGGATGGTGGGCACGGCTCGGAGGAGGAGACCAGCGGACTGACAAACGGGCGGAGTTTACGTGTGAAACTGCGCTTGCGGTCCGGCACGCGGGCTGCGGCGAAGACAGAGGAGGGAGAAGGAGAGAATTTCGAGGAGCATATCAAGCAAGACGACATGGACGATGAATTGTTCCAGGACGACAGTGACAGGCCGACGAGATCGAGTCGACGAACGTCGTTCCAGCGACGGGAAACTACGACGACGACAACCCAGGGATCATCTACTCGACGTATGTCGACGACATCCATAAGGCAGCAGTTATTACAGCACAAGCAGCAACCTCAGCAACCTCAGCGGCGGAGTAGCAACTCGGCGAGCAACCGCAATTCGCAAACCCGATACCCTGACGACGAAGAATTTCATTTGGAATCGTCCACCGACGGAAACGATGACGACGACGAATCTTCTGAAGTCTCCGAGCCTAACGTCGAAAAACATTTTGTTGTTCAAGACGATTCAGACTTTTCCGATTCTCGTCGACGGAGCGCTCGTGTCACTCGATCGTCTGTAATGACCAGGAGCCAGCAAAGTCGGGCCAACGACGACGAGGACGGAGAGCTTACGTTGGAGCAAGAGCTTGCTGAACTGAACGGAACACCGCCACCAGAAACGCGGCGGAAAAATCTGCGTGCTAGGAGAGAAGTCAATTATCAGATTCTACCGCCTCCCCCCGTTGAGAATTATGACGATGGATATGCACACTCCTCGTCACGCAGACGGACGACTAGCTCTTCCAAACGGCTGTACTCTACATACGGACCATTTGGTGGCGCCGGAATTACGTCTATCTTTGGCGCGCAACCACGCAGTTCAGAATTGCAAGCTGCTGGCGGAGCCGCGGACTCGGATTCATCAGATGACGAAGCAGCGAAAAATCCAGCAAATAAACTGCCGACTTTGAATGACCTCGAACAAGTCACGAATCCGGCTGGGGCTCTAGGTCTTATCAAGAAAAGCAACCTGTCAGATACTGATCCACTTGGTGTTGATATGAACATTGACTTTAGCGCAGTCGGTGGACTTGATGATCATATCAATCAGTTGAAAGAGATGGTCGCCTTGCCATTGATGTATCCAGAAGTGTTTCAACGATTTAAAGTCACTCCTCCGAGAGGCGTCTTGTTCCATGGTCCGCCTGGTACTGGAAAGACTTTGGTAGCTAGAGCGCTGGCAGCTAGTTGTTCTACTGAAGGCCAAAAAATCTCGTTTTACATGCGAAAAGGCGCTGATGCTTTGTCTAAATGGGTCGGTGAAGCCGAGCGACAGCTCCGATTACTTTTTGAAGAGGCACGGAACACGCAGCCCAGCATCATCTTCTTTGACGAGATTGATGGTATGTATTGATTATATGGGTTGGAAGAGAAACCTCTGACAAAGGCTGCAGGTCTTGCACCCGTGCGATCGTCAAAGCAGGAACAAATCCACGCGTCGATAGTATCTACCCTTTTGGCGCTAATGGACGGTATGGACAATCGTGGTCAAGTTATCGTCATCGGCGCGACTAACCGTCCGGATTCAATTGATCCTGCGTTACGGCGACCGGGCCGGTTTGACCGTGAATTTTACTTCCCACTGCCGAATGCCGAGGCGCGAAAGAAAATTATCGAGATTCATACAAAAGGATGGGAACCGCCGCTTGACAAATCCTTTATTGCGGAAGTCGCGAATTTGACCAAAGGGTATGGAGGCGCGGATCTTCGTGCCTTATGTACTGAGTCTGCGCTTAATGCGATTCAGAGGAGGTATCCTCAGATTTACAGTAGTAACGAGAAACTTGTAATCGATCCGTCAACTATCAATGTTTCGCCGAGGGATTTTATTGTGTCTCTGAAGAGTATGTTGTCTTTATGATTGTCTAGAGTGGCATTAACATACCTAAAGAGATTATACCATCGTCCCAAAGATCGACCGCTTCTAATGCTTATCCTCTTCCGAAACGCATGGTGCCTCTTCTGTCTCCTGTCGTTGAGGAAATCAAGCGTTCGTTAGATACCATAATTCCGCGACAAAAGAAGCTCACGATCGCCGAGGAAGCAATGTACGAAGAGGATACCACTGATAACGGCTTTACGCGTGAGAACATGATGCAGGAATTTGAGTCGGCTAGAATTTTCAGACCAAGAATGCTCATATCCGGGTCTCCTGGAATGGGACAAGAGTATATTGGCGCGGCGGTTATGCACTACTTGGAAGGGTACCACGTTCAGACGTTTGATCTTGCCACGCTGCTAAGCGATTCAGCTAGGGTACGTATTTCTGTGGTTGAATGTACAATGTCATTTCTAATGATCTGTGTAGACAGCTGAGGCTGCGATAGTGCAGCTGTTTGTGGAAGTCAAACGGCATACTCCTGGAGTCATTTATATCCCGAATATTGATTCGTGGTACAAGACTTTATCTCCGAGCGCATGGACTACGTTTCAGGGTCTCTTGAGAAGTATTTCTCCTGTGGAGCAGATACTCCTGATGGGCGTTGTCGAACGCGATTTCGAGTACCTGGATTATGAAATAAAGGCTCTCTTTGGTTTCTCTAGGGCTAACCGAATTGAAATTCGTCGCCCTTCTTACGTATGTTTCGGATTTGTGCATCTGTAGATTAGATTAATGTTATTAGTTACTAATACTGCCGTAGGACGATCGATACAAGTTCTTCCAGGAACTGGCGAATCATATCGCCAACGCTCCAACCGAGTATCCAGAAAGAGATAGCCGACGGAAGCGGAAACTAGAAATTCTTCCCATAGCGCCACCTCCGCCACCTAAAGTTCTTTCGAAATCGGAGCTCAAGGCACAAGAGGATAAAGATAAACGGCTCAAGAATTATCTCAAGATCAAGCTGAGTGGGTTAATGGAGCTCCTGAAAGTTCGGTATAAACGATTCAGGAAACCTCCGATCGTATGTATATAATGATTGTGGTGGAGTTACGAGATTAATTTTTATTTAGGACGATGAATTTCTGTTGCATCTTTTTGATGGGGAGTTGGATCCAAACATTGAGTATGAATACGTCTTGACGGACGACGAAATGATTCTGCAGCGGAGCACTGGTAAGAAATATCATAACATGGACCTGGATATCGTTGAAGAGCGGCTATGGAACGGGTATTACTGCACACCGAAACTGTTTTTGAAAGATATTGCGTTTATTTTGGAAGATGCCAATACAAGTGGGGACAGAGAGAAGATCGTGCGGGTATGCCCATTTAGAACTTTTCGAGGTGGGTAGGGCTAACTTTTCAGGCTTCGGAAATGTATGCGAATGTGCAGGTTTCGGTTGATGAGATTGGCGATGCGCAGTTCCTGCTGGATTGCGAGCGCATGTCTGAGCGCGAGAGGCAGCGATCGGAGCGGTATCAGGAGAAACTGAAGCGGAGACAACAGAAGCTCGCCGCGATGCAACCTCCGCATCTTGCTCCTGAATTTGGACCTCGGCCAGCTCCTCAGCCCGCGGAAGAGTCTATTAGGGCGAGAATATTCTCAGCACCAAAATCTGTTGCGAATTTGTTTGATGATGATGAGGATGAGCTGCAGCCGAATGGTGTGCCGGAGGTGAACGGCGATGCAGAATCTGAACCCTGGTCGACAAAGAACGATAATACCGATGAAGCGGAGCCAATGCAGGTTGACAACATGCACCCTAATTCCGAAAGAGCGCCGTCTGCCGATACCAGCTCGACTGTGGATACACAGCCATCTCAGGAAATTACAGGCACAACAATCGAAACATCCACCGCGCGCATGGAATTACCTACGGAATTGTCAGTCATTCCACAGAAGGAACCTGGGGCAATCGCCGAACCCAAGCCTGACAGAGAACCTTCTCCAGATCCTGTGGAAGTCCCACATCCATCGTACGATCTCGACCAAGACGCGCTCGAGCTATTCCACGTGCAACTTTCCAAGGCGACGGATAATTTCGTGGTGGAACAGTTGGAACAGGTCAATTCAGCGCTTATGGACGTCGCGTACAGGGGGAGATTGAATTGGGATAGAAATGTGGTGTTGCAGGAGGCGCAGAGGTGTAAGGCTGCAATTATTCAGGATATTGCCATGGCTCACGATTAGTTGCCTATGTATTATACAGTAGATCATGTGCAAATGATGACATTGCTATTATGTATTATATAATGGATTAATTTCCGTCTGTAGCATTGATATTGAGCATGATAAGTTGGCGATTTTAAGTGACCGTGGCGAAGTAAATAAAAGTGGAGCTCACGTGCGGCGGTGCGTCCAGGCAACGACTTGGTAAGTGGCACCACAGGGCAATCAATCCCTTCGAGGCATCCCCTTCCACACAGAGTCGATCGCGCTGAATATCCGTTCAATTCTTTTTGGGTAGTCAGGTAGATTGCATGATGGAATACGAAAACGGGTCTCGAGATTCTTACGGTAGGATTTTGATTTAATGCGATGCGATCGAGAGGACATTTTTCAAGTGGTGTGTTGTGATTGCTGATGAGAATTTGAACAGATCAGCCATATGACGACCGGCGATCGGCGTCGCCTGGCCGCATGGATGATCGTCCTCCAGCCGATGAGTACCGGTAAGTCTTCTAGATATATTCGCTGAATATTTAAAATGAGGCACTAATACTGTTCACGGCTGTAGCGAATCGAAACCCGAGGCGGTTAACAAGGGCGACAATCTTTTCGTTACGGGCATCCATCCGCGCGTGACCGAAGACGAATTGACTCAGATTTTTGCAAAGTATGGTGTTGTTGAGAAGTGTGAGATCATGACGGATCCACACTCGAACGAGTCGAGAGGATTTGGTTTCGTCAAGTTCCAGGACTCGGCGCAGGCTGATGCCGCGCGAGAAAATTTGCAAGGACATGAGATCGAGGGCAGATCGTTCAAGTATGATGAGATAGTTGTTGGTATACTCGTTTCGAAGGGATTGACTAACGAAATTTAGCATTGAGATCGCTCGTCGTTCCCGTGCCCGCACACCCACTCCTGGAAAGTACTATGGACCTCGCAAGAGATGTGAGTTTGATATGTTACACTATTGTATGAGAGAGCAACCCGTTAATGTATACAGCAGCGGACAACTACCGTTCTCGACGTGGCCCACGACCCCCGTACGACGACAGATACCGACGGGATGATGACAGAGATCGTCGTCGCTACGGCGACCACTACGACGAACGTGACCGGGACCGGGACCGCGATCGCTATTCATACGATCGTGACCGTGATCGCGACCGCGACCGTTATCGCGATAGTCGCGATGACCGGTACAGGGACACCTACCGCGACAGAGAGCGTGATCGTGATCGTGACCGTGACCGTGACCGTTACGCTGATCGTGACAGAGGTTATCCTCCGTCGCGCTACAGCGACGACTATGGCAGATCAAGATATGACAGGCGCTAAGCGTCGCGTCAAGCTTGTAAACACCCAGCGGTAAGTGTGCAAATGTTAATAATACTAGTATGCAATGTCACTCGCTCCGTAATGGCCGCCCAACACGAGGCTTTTATTTCTTTACGATTATTGCTTATGTCAAAATGATTTATTCGAAAATTTGGCGATATGTACGATTATATATTATTCGATTGTATAACGTGGCTCGCACCGGTTGTGGGATGTCTATTTCATTCAGTGATGCAGTAATGTACAGTACAAAAGCTACCTTCGCAATCGCCTTTTATTTTCAGCTTTTGTTTCCGCCTAGTTCTACACATATCGGTCCCCAGTAGTTATACAGTTCTAAGTTTCGCCCTTTTAAACAACGCCAAATTTTCCGCTCCGTACACAGAATAACCGACATAAAGCAGCAAGCAGTTCGTTCTCGAAAGCTTCGCTTCGGTATTATTCGCATCAAACCAACACCGCCCCCGCCACTAACATTAAAGGCCGAACAGTTCAATCTGAGTCTGAAGACATATTGCTCTCACCACATCGCTGGATATGTCTTTCCTGCATTCTTTGAATCTACACCACTTTACATACAGTATAAATATCTACGGTGATATAGCTTGCAATCAGTCCGACAAAGTACTGGGGTACCAAGCTCTTTCCGCCGAGTGATTTTATTATCTACTAGAATTGACGATAGCAGTTGAGATAAGAGACGTGCTTAGTCTGAAGCACTATATCTGTGACCTTCTAGTCCATTTGTATCACACTGTTTGCTTAACAAATTTTTGTCGTTGCTGATAGCTCCGGGTTCAGTTATGGTTGCTGACAGGGTGCATTCCAAATTCGCCAGGAACCTGGAATGCCATGTCGTGAAACACTGCTGTGATCTCATACTGCACTTAAATAGGAGTTTGTATATGTGTTAATGAATGGAGTGTGCAGGGTCTGTACTCCATTGTAAGTCATGATCATCTTGGCTTGATCAAAACCAAATCCAAACGAGTTGATAACCATAACCAAAGATCTATATCACCCCGCAGACGTAAGTTGATTGCTTGACTATATTTTACAACACTAACAGTAATTGAAACACTGATGTAACTGATCCCAAATACGAGTCGCAGTTAAATATACGCTCCAATTTTACCTTTCACTGAAACTGGTGTAGGGCCTTGCTGAAAAGCTGACGCGACATAGCAACAATAAAAGCAATGACTTTTGAACTTTTTGAAATAAACAGAATTGAGGCACATACACCGCAAATTCAATCATCTTTTGGCTCAATAAACAAAAAAGGCACATAGTGAACGGTAAATGTTATAGCTGACTCATTCTCTTAATGTCTCTCATAACGGTATTCACTGCTGTAACTGCGAACTGGTGGCTGTGCTGCACGAGATTCCGGAGCATAGTCACCGTAACCGCGACTAGGTCCTGATGGGATAGCTGATCCAGCTGCTGGTGGTGGCCGCTCCTCATACCGCTCTCGATAAGCCCCACCATCTCTAGGTGGATAAGAACCACGATAATCGCCACGATCTGGACGTCCATAGCCACCTCTGTCATTGAACCCACCACGGCTGCCGACTGGTTGGCGGTCATACTCGCTGTATGGGCGATCTGGGTAAGTCCCTCTCTCTGGATAAGGAGCCCTATCGGCCTGAGCTCGGTCAGGGTATCCTCTATCTGGATAATCGTACGGTGGTCTGCGCTCCACATAATCCGGCCTACGGTCATAGCCCCCTCTGTCTGAAACTCCGACGCGCTCAGGGTACTCGCGTCTTTCGGGATATGGAACCCGCTCACGATAGTCAGGATACTGCTTTCTATCGTACTCTCCGCGATCAGCATAACCACCAGGACGTCCGCGGTAGCCACCGCGCTCAGCATATGGTCTGTGTGACAATCGCTCTCTGTATCCTTCGTCCGGGCGCGAGGCACGGTCGCGATAATCTGCTCGACCGTATTGATATGGTCTACCACCGCGATCGTCGGATCGGGGTCTGCCTGCCAATCTGCGCTCGTCGTAATAGCCGCCACGACCTCCACGGTAGGAGTAAAAATCGTCTGACGAATACAAGTTAGCACCCGACTGGCAAACTAGTTGTTTCAAACCAACCTCGTCTGCCTTGTTGGCTCGGTCCAAAGTACTTCCCAGGAGTAGGGGTGCGAGGTCTATTTCTTCTAGCGAATTCAATTCTACACAGTGTGAATCAGAATCCTTCGGATATTTAACGATATCAATAGCTTACTGCAAAGCCTTATCCTCAATTACAGTGCCTTGGAGCGCATTCTTAGCAGCAGTAGCAACCTCCACGTCACTAAACGCAATGAATCCGAATCCACGAGACTCTTGCGTATGCGGATCTCTCATGATGCTGCAGCTTTCAATTGCTCCATAGGGCGAGAACAGACTGTGGAATTGCCCATCTGTCACTTTCACGTCGAGGCCAGAGACAAACAAGCTTAAGGACCGCTCACCGTCTTGCTCGCTTTGTCCTTCGCCGCTGGGACGAGTGGGTGGGCGGTCGTCACTTCGGTCGCTGCCAAATCTGTTAGATTGCGCATCGTTGAGGAAGCAAGGTTCAAGACTTACTGGCTGTACGAACGACCGTTAGTGTCCTCTACGCGGGCAGAATCGACGCGAACTGGAGACGCTGATCGACGAGATTCATAGCTTTGATCTAGATATTATATTATATTAGTTTTGAGCCATTCAAGTCAAACGGAGCGCGACGCATGAATTGCCAACAACATCTTGTCAACCCTTACGCTAGCGCATGATAGAAAATTCTTACCACCACTAAACGACGAATCGATTCCTGTTCCACCGTTCCAGCCTTCACTCATAATCGCTTCTGTATAAACACAATTAGATTTGGATAGCAATATCGGATGACAATATTATCTGACGACGTGCGATCACTGATGGATGTTTGTATATCTGGTAGATGTCAATCTACAGGTTACGACGAAGTCCGGATCGCCGTTACCCGGCAATGTGGGTAACGGGTGTGGTGTTTTTGTGAGCATGATGCTATATAACGCGTTCAAATTTACCGCGCAGAACATTATTCTCTACAATATTAAGACTTCGTTATATTAATACAACCCTCCATAGCGAAGTTGTCTATAAGATTTTAGCCAACACCGAAAGCGATAACACCTAATGTAACTCCCGTAGCCAACACCGAAAGCGATAACACCTAATGTAACTCCCGTAGTATAGAGCGTGAATCCAATATAGGGAACAATATATACAAAATCCAAAAAGTAAGGATAATACAAAGCGAGGTTTGAACATATCCGATCTCGGCATTTTGTTCGTCATGTTCGAAATCCGGGATTTGGTGTCCTCTAATACAAGAGTGTCCAGATAATCACAGCAAACCTGTTTGCTGTTTATATGCTTTCTCCGCCATCTCCGCCAACGTCTGAAGTTCTCCACTACTCGCACACATAGCTCTAAAAATAGAGTCCTTCTTCTGCAACAACAAGTGAGGATTATCATATTCTTTCACGGTGCCCTCGTCCATCACTAAAATCACATCGTAGTCAATTATTGATCTTAATCGATGTGCAATCGTCAAGATAGTCGTATCGTTGAATTCTTCGCGGATCGTCTTCTGAAGCATGGTATCGGTGTTATAATCGATTGACGCGGTAGCTTCGTCCAGAATGATTACGCGAGGCGATTTTAGCAGCGAACGCGCAAGACACATTAGTTGACGTTGACCTTGTGATAAGTTTGATCCTCCTTCCGTGATAGGACTCTCCAGGTTATAAAAGACGTTCACAGGATTGTCATTGTAGTCCGTCGACGACGCTAATGTGTTTTCGCTCGTGCCATAGCTAAGCCCTTCATTATCGATAAGATGGACACGACGTAGGGCCCCTAATATGGCCGAATCAGTGTAGCTATTGAATGGATCCAAATTTGAACGAATCGTTCCAGAAAAGAGAGTAGGATCTAATAGTCAAGTCAGCAACATATCAAGACTCTTCAAACGTATCAGTGCACACCCACCCTGCGGAATGATAGTCAACGCCTCTCTCAAGTCACGCAATCCAATCTTCGAAATATCAATACCATCAATAATTATGCTTCCTGTCACCGGTTCCAAGAATCTGAAGAATGCGGAGACGATCGTCGATTTTCCTGCTCCAGTTCTGCCGACAACACCAACTTTCCAGCCCGGCTTGACATCGAACGACACATTGCGAATAACTGTCGGCAATTCCGGGGCGTAGCGAAGGGACAGATCGTGGACACTAATAGCACCTTTACTAGGCCAGCCCACCGGAGGTCGGCAACTTTCGATAATCTCTGGCGCTTCTTGGTCGAGTTGCAGATACTCGTTGATGCGCTCCACAGAATTCATGTCCATTTCTGTAACGGCGTAGAGCATGACGAGGTAAAGCATGTTATCCGAGAATGTGATGGCGTAAGTCAGAACCAGACCCGCCAATCCTGAATCAATCGACCCGCGACTCAACAACACGAAGATACCGGCGAATGTCGCAACGAGCCCTCCTGCTGACTGAACCAGGAGACACATCCAGCGATTGCAGGCCCAAAGTAGCGTGTATGGTCTAAGGTTAGTTTCAATATAGAGCAGATTCTGGTACATGAATCTCCTTTCACATGCGTAGGCCCGAATCGTACTGAGACCAGCGAGTGTTTCGCCAAAGTGCTGATAGATCGGACTTCGCGTGATCGACTGAATTCGTTTCAACTCACGCGAGCTTCGCAAATAGAAGATGTTGATGACATAGTAAATTAAGCAGATAAGCACCGCCGCAAATAAGAATCGAGGAAGAATAGAAGTGATCAAGATCAAGATAATCGCAAGTGCCACGATGGAGTGCATTACTGACAGCAAATTGCCAGCTACCTCTTGATCAACAATCTCAATATCTTTGGAAAATCTGTTCAAAATTCTTCCAACGGGAGTAGCATCGAAGAAACGGGGTCGCGCTCTAAGAACTCTCTGAAGTAATCGCTCAAATAACTGTGCCGATGCCCTAAGGCTACCGATAAAAACAATGCCCTCGCGGCAAAAAGAAATAATCATATAGATGACCGATATAAGTGCATAAATCCAAAGATAGTACACTACTCCATGGCCGCTAGGATGTCGTTCTTCAAAGCCGTGTGCGCCAGTTGTGACTCCATTGGCTTTGTCGGCTATGCCTGATTGGTTATTGGCCCACTCCCGGATCCACCACGATTGTACAACAAGACCACCTTGCTGACCCGCAAATGCGATACCAACAATAAGCCAATACCATAACGGTCCCATGCTTGTGAAATACGTCAAGTACACGCCAAATTTGACTTGCCCGACTTCGGACTCTTCTGCTTGCACAAGAGGCGGTGGTTGATTCTTCGGTTGGCACACTCTCTGCTCCTGACAATTTTCAAGGACATCTTCCGTCACTTCGACTTCATCTGTCACTGTTTTTCGCGACTCCTCAGTGGGTGCGCCGACTGCTGTGTGCTGCTTCACCATCAGATTGGCGGAGGACGCACTCCGCGATACTGCCATAGATGAATTGCGGGACGAAATTGACTGTCGTAAAATCTCGTCGTCACCCAGGACGCCGACATCAAAAGCCTCCTCAGGCGTGCCCTGGAACTGTACTGTCCCATTGTTTAGAACGACAATATAATTCGCACCGACGACGGTCAAAGCAACATTATGAGATACCAAAATACATGTTCTGCCATACATCAGAGGTCCCAAAATGCAATTTTCGTAGATCCACAGTGCGCTGTGAGAATCGACCGAACTCAAACAGTCGTCGAGCAGCAGATGCTTGGCCGGAGAGTATAGTGCACGTGCAAGCGAGATTCTCTGCTTTTGACCGCCAGAGAGTGCGATACCTTTCTCACCCACTTCAGTCTTATCGCCTGCCTCGAGAATCTCCAAATCATGACGTAAAGCACAAGCTTCAATGCAAGCATGGTACCGTACGTGATCATAAGGACTGCCGAAAAGAATGTTGTTCTTGATAGAATCGTTCAATAACCAAGGCTGTTGAGAGCAGTATGCGACTGAGTCTGACTGACCGGTAGCAGGATCAATATGGTGGTCATGTTCGCAAGAGACTCCGGGCAAAAAAACATGTCCTTCTAAAAGCGTCATCTCGCCCAAAAGCCCCATAAGCAGCGACGTCTTTCCAGCCCCGGTTGGCCCAATGACAAGTGTTATTTCGCCAACCTTGAAGTCAATATTCAAATTCCGCAATCCAAATTTCTGAGAATTCTCATTGGCTCCCCAAGTGAGAGTGGCGTTCTCAAAACCGATGTACGGCGAATTAGGACCGCGTGAAACCGTCAATTGCTCATATTTGTCAGTGGTTTCTTCGTCCATAAATCGATGGATTCGGTCCAGTGAGACCTTAGTGTCAATCAGATCTGATACCAACTGCGCAAGTCGATCCATGGGCGTTCGCACCAAATTAAATAACGCGACGGAGCTGAAGGCTACTGATGCCGTTAATTCTTTTTTTTCTACCAACGTGTAGAAGCCGAACGTGACAAGCGTAAGTACTGTTGGGAATCCAAACCAGACGATGACTATAGTTATTAGTAACCGATACAGACATGCAGCAGATAAAATGAACTCACCCGCAGCCGCCCAAAGAAGATATTGCTGTCTTAGCTTCCGCAGTTCCTCCTTACGGATCTCCAGAAGATCAGCCTTAAACATAGCTTCCCAGGCTATACAATAGTGTCAGTTAAGCCCTCTTCACGATTCAGAGTAGCCATACCAAAAAACTTTATGATCTTAATACTTTGCAAAATCTCATTTGTTTTGTGTGTCCGCTGATCACCGACAGCCATGAGAGCAGCGCTGATTCTAGCAAATCCCTTTGAATAAGCGTAATTGATAGGCAAAACCAAGAGCATTGTGACCATTCCAACCAATGCACTGAGACCCAAATTCCCATACAAGAGAATAAAGGCCGCGACAATCATAGTGAGGCCCTTCACCAACTGATTCAAGTTGGCCAAAGAGTCCGAGATCCTGATCGCATCGACTGACATTAAATTAATCACGGCACCCATGCTGATAGAAGACTGTGATGCAGTGATTTTGTTATTTACATCATTTTTGTTAGTATTTGATGTCGATGAGGTATCATCTGCCGGCTCATGTAATTTACCGTTGGTTGCTTGCTTCAACTCTTCCGAGCTCGCCACTGCCTTTCGCTTCAAAGCTTTCGCATAAATTTCGCCGATGAGCAGAGACCTTATTTTTATTGCCATTTTCCTGAACCCCCATAATGACTGCGCAGTAAAGATGGCGCCGACAGTACTGACGACAAACAGCAATACTACATAGAACCAAGCCATGTGAGTCGGTATTGCTTCTGGATTCTCAGTATATTCCAGAATCCACTTTACCAGTATCGCCGGTGCCAACTCCGTAAGGGCGTACAGGAACGTCCATATGCAGCTGACGATAAAAGGAACGTACAAATACTTTACGCATGCTCGGACAAAACTCATGTCGCCCCTGCAAAGCACTGTCAACCACGCGTCGTTAAAATAGGCAAAATTATAGCTTACCTTATGCTTCGAAATTGCCGAATTACAGTTGCTGCTCGACGATCCGCGCTCAGGTCCCACAGGTCCTCCAGAGTCAATGGCTGGAAATATCCTTTCCATACAATCGGATGAACCCACGAGAATGTCAAAATCGAGTACAAATTAGCCATTGGCTCCCTGCTAGGTTCCAAGTTATTCCTAGCTTCGACGTAGGGTGGAACTATTCCCAGAGGTGACGCGAGCGCGAGATACGACAGTATGCTGCAGATTATGAGGTCAACAATGGAGACAAACTTGACAAGTTCTGAATGATCTGCGAAAAATAACGATCGGAAATGGATTACTGCGATGGACCATCCTAAACAGTAGATCAAGGCTAGGTGGCCTGAGATCGTGAAGGCGATGTCATTTGATACTCGAGTGTTTCTGAACAGCGATAGGACCAAGCAGTATGCCTACATAAGATTAGCAAATAACTGAAAACACACAGCAGTTCCTCTTCGTAAATACCCAGAAAATAGTATAGATAAATGACTGCAATAACAAGGCCGACCGCGACTCTTGATGGGGATGATAGAACAGCAAGGCGACAATCGCCGTCAAATGCACAACGACAAGCGACATCAAACTACCACGTTCTAACGTAGCACGAGCAGTAACCCCACGCGAGGCTATAAATATCACGTCGACATCCGATACATTCTCGCATATTCCAGATACATGTAGAAAATGGTCATGAGCACGTGAGATTGCAGCCCGACGAGTTCCAGCCGGCGGGGCAGACTCTGAATTGGAGGCAGGAATTAAGTAGTCCGACTCTTCTGCTGTCCTTAAACGATATAGCTCATCGTTGCTCTCATCGTCATCTGTGAAATAGGCACCGCGACCGGGTACGGCTTGAATTGTGTCCTCTCGACCAAGTGAGAGACTTTGGCTACACATTGAATGCTGAAGTAGTATCCGGAACGACGGAATAAGTAAGCATGCTGATATCAGAACGAGGAAACCAGGAAAAAGTACGCCAATGTATCTAGTATGTCTTTTTTAGTGGGATTTTATCTTAAGAGACGATATAGTAATCGAGTCCGATGAACGTACTTGTTCTGGGCACACGTGCTGAAGTCATCGACATCCCAAAAAGGCTCTTGACATATTAACGATAACCCCATGACATCGAGATGCATCAGGAACTACTAATTAGAAACTACCACGATATATTGTACTAAATGAGAGAGTAAATGGGAGGAACGCTGACTGACTCGTATGGGGAAGATCGAGAGGCCACCGAGGTGACGTCGGAGTTGGTGCTAAAGCCCCGTTCGAAGGCACACGGACCAATTATGAGCCTGCTCATGTGCCGAGGAAGAGTCTGAATTAAGGTTCGCACCCTGCCGCAACGGTTGATACTGACCCATTTAATTAATACAGGTCAGATGAACATTGGGTCCATCATCGGCAAAAATCAGGCACGACATCTGTACGGTTGTGCCTGCGGATGCAGGGACGCCCGCGAGCTAACATGAAACCTAGCGTATCTATTACAGCATATTAATACTTATGGTTACAACTGCACATTTCACATTAAGTAAAGTGCATTAAGCTACATCATTCTGCAGAGGCCGATCGATGCAACCCATGTATCAGCTAATATCGCAACTTGGTTAGTCTTCGGAAAGTACATTAGCGTGCATCCAAAACCCCTTGAACAACCAGACTCGTGCATATGCGCCTCACAAAGAACCCTAACGGCCTCGCGAACATTTCTCAGCCATCTGATCTACACGAGAGATGGCGCCAACGGCAGATAGGCTACTTTAATAGCCATTCACAGAACACATCTCGACTCTCATTCATCCGTCGGAATTACACTCGTTCTCTCTCAATCTCCTCTTTTCTCACTCTTTTCTTATTCTTCTCACTTCGCCACGTCTTCTCTCCTTCACCACGGCGGAAAATGTCATCGGTCACGTCGAGCCTCGCCAGTGCGGTGACTTCCGCTGTCTCATCAACCCTGTCCGCTTCTATCACCACGTTCTCGTCCTACCAGTCCAGCACATCCACATCATCCTCGGCCATGACAACAACGTCGGAATCTGGCGGTAAGGCTGGCTCTGCACAGGATAGCTATGGACAGTCACTGTCGACATTCATTTCGTCTCTTCTTGCGTCGCTTATCATCTTCGCTTTGGAGTTGTGGCTCTTCCTAGTCATGCGAAAACGAATCCGTCGCGTCTACGAGCCGAAAACATATGCTGTCCCAAAGCGGTGAGTCGAATACAATTTGTGTATTCGTGCTAATGCTAATTTCTCGCAGACAACAAGTCCCGCCGTCAGGACGCGGACTATTCGACTGGCTCATTCCAACACTCTTCATGCCCGAATCTGACTTTATCAGGAAATGCGGTCTGGACGCATACTTTTTTATGCGCTACCTCGTCATGCTCATCTTCATCTTCTTCACCGCGTCACTAGTAGTCCTACCCATATTGCTGCCTATCAACGGTGCGAACACGTCGTCCGGAACTGCGACCGGGCTGGACAAGCTAGCGTGGGTGAATATTGGTGCGACCGACACGAGCCGGTATTGGGCGCACTTGATACTCGCTGTCGTGTATATCGTCTTCCTTTGCGCCGTATTTCATCACGAGATGGCAGCCTATGTTACCATGCGCCAGAGGTATTTGATCTCGCCGCAGCATCGATTGCGGGCAAGTGCGACGACAGTGCTTATCCGTGCTATTCCAGAGGACATGTGCGATGCCGAAAAAATTAGGACGATTTTCGACGTATTACCTGGTGGCGTGCGAAATGTTTGGATTAATCGCAACTTGGAGTCGCTGTCCGACAAGATTAGAGAACGAGATCAGGTTGCCTCAAAGCTGGAGAATGCGGAAACTGCGCTGATACAGAAAGCAGTAAAAGCGTACAAGAAGCAGCTCCAGAAAGCTCAGAAAAGCAAAATGAAAGCTGAAGCAGAAGTCCGCGAGATCGAGGCGCCATTAGATGAAAGCGGGGCGCCGATTCCCGCTTGGAAAAAGTATTTGAAGGAGAAAGATCGTCCAAAGCACAACATCAGTAAGTTCGGGCAGTTCCCGGCATTACCTGGGTTTTCTAAGAAGGTCGACACTATTGAATGGTGCCGTACACGTCTCAACAAGCTTAACGAGGAAATAGAGGATATGCAGCAGGACGAAAAGCAGTATCCGTTCATGAACTCATGCTTCATTCAATTCAACAATCAGATTGCCGCGCACATGGCTTGCCAGTCTCTTGCGAGCGACTCGCCTCAGTACATGGTTCCCCGAATGGTTGAGATCAATCCGAACGATATTATTTGGAGCAGTATGCGCATCAAGTGGTGGGAAGCGTTGCTACGGTCTATGCTCACTATGGGTGCTACTGGTGGTTTGATTGTCGGATGGGCGTTCCCCGTCGCGTTTGTCGGTATTATTTCTCAGCTCAGTTACTTGACCAGTGCTTTGCCGTTCTTGGACTTTATCAATGACATGCCACCGGCGATTAAGGGTATTGTTTCTGGTATTTTACCGCCCGCTGCTTTGGCTGGTCTCATGGCTTTGTTGCCAATCATTCTGAGATGTAGGTTTGTTTATTACTTGACGTGGCAGGCCACGTACTGACGAAAACGTAGTATTTGCTACTCAGCGAGGTGCATCGACCGGTGTGCAGGTCGAGGAGACTGTTCAGACTTCGTATTTTAGTTTCTTGTTTGTGCAGGTCTTCTTGGTCGTCACGATTGCGAGCTCGATCACGACGGTCATTCAACAGCTCACTCAAAACCCGACGTCGATTCCTGGTTTGTTGGCGTCTAATTTACCAAAGGCGTCCAACTTCTTCTTTTCATACCTCATTTTGCAGGGTCTGACGGTGAGTGCGGCTGCACTTCTCCGCGTTGGTCCGCTGTTCATGAAAATGATTGTCGGCCCGTTAGTGGACGTCACTGCTCGGCAAAAGTTCACGCGTCTGACGACTTTATCGCACGTGAAGTGGGGTACATTCTATCCAATCTACACTAATCTCGGCGCGATTGGTATTGTTTACACAGTTATTTCCCCACTGATCATGCCGATGAGTTTGGTTGCGTTTTCGCTATTTTACATTGCGTATCGATATATGTTTATGTACTGCAACTACAATCCGATTGATTCTGCTGGACTCTACTTTCATCGGGCGATTAACCAGTTGTTTACCGGCGTATATGTGATGGAATTGTGCCTTGTTGGTTTATTTTTCCTTGTGCGGGACGAAAACTTGAAGGCGTCATGTACCGCGCATGCGATTATCATGATTATTGTTTTTTTCTTCACGGCGATATATCAGATCGTGCTGAACAACTCTTTTGGTCCGCTTTTTACTTATCTTCCTATTTCACTTGAAGGACGAGCGCGGTTAGCGATGAAGCACTGGGAGAAAGCGAATCAAAGGCCGCTGTTGGCGAGTTCCTCGTCCGCGAAGAGTTACTCTGCGATCGAAAGTACTACGTCGATGAGCGGAGAAGTCAGCAAGAGTGATTTGAAGAAAAAAATGACACATGATGATGGCAATTCGGATGTTGAGTTACAGAGTCAGAGTGGGTCTGAACTTGTGCCTTATTCGACGGATCTGAGAGAGTCTGGGTATATTGACATTGACGCAGGCGCGCTGTTGTTGCAGTCGCCGCTTGGACAGTTGTTTGCTGCGTTTAAGAAGCCAATTACGACGACACTTGAGAGTGTGCCTGGCCGATTTGTGGGAGACGTTGGCACGAGTGTTGGCGCGCAGCTTGGGAATACTGCGAATAAGCTGGGAATTAGCAAGCAATTGGGACATATCAAGAACGTTACAGACTTGATATACACTGGCAACGATTCTGCCGCGTTGGAAGCTGAGTTGGCGAGGAATTCAAAAGACGCGATGTTGCTTGAAGGTGTGGCTGAGGACCTTGAGGATCTGAGCGCCGAAGAGCGGGATTTCTTGGTGAACCGCGCGTTTCGACACGAGGCACTGCGGGCCAAAAAACCGGTTATTTGGATTCCACAGGACGATTTGGGTGTTGCTGAGGACGAAATCAGGATCACGCGAGAGTCGTACGTGAACGTGTTGATTTCGTCGGATAATGCGGCGTTGAATGTGAGAGGCAAAGTCGTGTTTGGAGGACGGCCACCGGATTACGATATCAAGTCCAAGATTGCGTTGTAGGGCTTTGAGAAATGTGTTTGGAATTGTGATGCTGTGGAGTCTTGGGATTGTACCATTCTTGCATTTGCGGTTAGATTACGAAATATTGATGAATAGTTGAGACAATTACGTGGAATTAGATTAACAGTCAAATTTATTTCTTTTTCAAGTTAATGAGTCGCTGAGGGCCTGAGCTCGGTGTCTTAAGTTTTAATTCGTTCGAGAAGCCGCGAGCCGTGCCTATGGAAGGTCACTAGTCCGCTTTGGCTGACGTCATCTGCACGCTGTATCCTTGGGAGGTACGATCGAAGATCTCCAACAACCCGCACTAGTTGCACATTCGTATGTCAATATAACTGTAATTATAATTAAAGACTGCCACTTGCAAACGCCTGGAGTCTCATCTTGTGCACGATTGCCCAGTTCATTACAGGCAGAAATAATTAATGTTGAGAGTGAGTGACTGGTTCGTGAACTGAGATGGCAGGTCTCATTGTCACTGATAGAAAGCTGACCCGGAGTCTTGCTGCCCGGATGCAGGGGGCAGGCATCTAAGAAGGACCCATCAAATGGGTCATAGCAGACTAAGGTTTGAACTAAGTCTGTATTAAGAAGTGAGTGCCCTGACTTGCCATTTTTTCGGGGGGGTCTCGTGCCTTGGCTTTGGGGACACGGCGGGTTTCGACTGCCTATGTAAAAGCTTTGTTTTGGTGACGCGCATGGCTCAGTTGAACCAGTTGACCTCATGCACCCGCTTGAAGGTGCAGCAGCTGATCGATGCCTTCTTAAAGACCCACCACGCTTCCGTATTCCATCATCCGTCATTCCTCGTCCTCATCCTCTTCCCTTCACGACACTTCCGTATAAAGTCAACATATGGCAGAATCAGCCTCCGCTCCAACTACTTCAGCTACTGCAACTGGCCTCGAAGAGGCGATCCCTCTCGAGATCACCGATCCGACTAGCGTCCTAATCCAGCGCCTTGACTCCTGGCGTCATGTTGTCGATCTGCTCCATGATTATGGCGAGGGCCACCGGGTCATGTACCACAACCTGTCTCGCGACTACGAAAAGATCTCAAAGTCAGTCCAGGACGCCCCGCGCTTCGACTCCGTAGAGACCGTGCCACAGAACGGCGACAAGCCCGCCCACGAAGGCATCTCCGGCGGCTTTTTTGCCATTCGCGAAAAGTCCGAGGTTCTCATCAATGCTGCCACCGAGGCCGAAAAGACAATCAAGTCCACAGTCATTCCGCATGTCGACAGACTCAGTCATGACATCAAGGAACACATCAGGGGTCTCAAGTCCAACGGTTTCAAGGGCGTCAAAGATGTCGAGAGGGCCCGCGGACTAACACAGAAGCAGATGGAGCTGCTCGGCCAACACGTCAGCTCCTTCGGCATCTTCAGCGGCAAGCCGGATGCGCTGAAGGACCCATACATCATCTACCGCGGAGTCCTTTGCAAACTCGACAGTCAGATCATGAAGGAGAACAACCAGACCGACACCTTGCTTACGATCCAGCGCGATTTCAAGACATTCGAATCTCACATTGTCGGCGGTATCCACCAGTTGTTCAAACTCATGGATCAGACCCAGAACACATTCTGGGACTTCCAGCGCGAGTGCTATGGCGCCATCACTACCGCGTTCACCACCATTCCCCAGGAATTTGAGTGGGATCAATTTGTTGCTCGCAACAAGCATATCCTTGCCGACGAAACTGCTCCCAAGCGCTCAATCGACCGCGTCAAGTTCCCCAATCAAGACAATGAATCCACAAAACCGCTCATCGAGGGAGTCATCCAACGCAAGAGCACTATGGCTTTCTCCAAGACCTATAACTCTGCATATTACGTCGTCACGCCGTCCAAGTTTCTGCACCAGTTCGCATCAAAAGACTACGTCCAGAGCCCCGAACCTGAATTCTCCATCTACCTTCCTGACGCTAATATTGGCGCAATGTACCCTAAGGAGAGCGGCAAGAATAAGTTCAAGATCACGGCCAAGGACGCGCTCAAGACGATTTCCACCAAGCACACGTTCGAGTTTAAGACTTCGACATATGATGACTTGGTGAAATGGTGGAATGTCATCCATGATGTTGCTACCTCTGGATCTGGAACGCTAAGCCGAAAAGCGACGTCGACGTCGACTTCGCCCACTGCTACTGCTGCTGCAGGCGAGCCTGCCCAATTGGAACCGGAGTCTACATCGTCGCCAGTCGAGCCCACCGTCGATATTCCCGTTGCCGGAACAAGCTTGGACCCTACTGAGCCAGCCGCGGAGTCTACTCGAGTACCAGTTGAGGAACCAGTTGTGTCCGATACGGCCCAGCCTCCAGTAGCAGCAGAGACCGAGACCTCGAAGGTCGTTACTGACAACCCCTGAACCGAGTAGAATGAATCGCGGGGGTGGAAATGCTAACTAGGTGAAGTGAAGAAACATTGTATATGTATTTGTATAGCGCCGTTGTGTTGTGCGTTTTATTTTTTTGTCTCAATAGTTTTTATTGTGTGGATTACTTTTCAAAGCCCGATCGGGCTGATACTTAGGTGATCTCGAGATATGTACATCGATATCAAGGCTGATCAAGAAAATCTGTGGCATAAGCTTTAATCTTATCCATCTCCTTGTACCATCCAAGCTGTTCTAATGTACTATTCATATGAATCCGTGCGAGAACGGGTCCCATCTGCTTGAGCATCTCTTTTCTGTATTTCTCCCGAACATGTATTTCAAAAGTCGAATTCTCGCCGTATATACGCGGGATCGAACGCTCTAGTTCAGTAACTAATCCCCACAGGCATTCGCTCAAGTCGATCGAATAACGTTCTAAATCTTTGCTGCATTTCCCAGTAGTGATAAGATAAAGCAAAATAACGACGAACCGCATTATATGTGCCAACCTGATAGGCGCAAACTCAGGCTGCCAAGACCGCACTTCATCTTGCAGAAAATACTCGATTCCAATGAACCGAAGTGCAGTGCTCCAGTCCTGTCGCTTTATGTAATATGGAATCAGATTGGCGAGCACTTCGATGAATGGGGATCGGTGTATTGGGACCGTCTTTAGTTTGTAGAGCTGTTTCAACTTCGATACAAGTCCGCTTGCGATGTCATCACTCTCAATCCCGGAGACGTCCGCGATTCCAGTCCTGGCAATTTTGTCCTCTATATTAGCCACGACGTTAGGTGCGTTAGGGAATCCATAGTGACATGATGAGCATTCATAGATATCGTTGTACAATTGCGCACTTGGGTGGGACTTCATTGGATATGGTTGAAAGGAGGTACCACATTCGGGACATGTAAAATCGTTTCGCGGATCTGGTTTAAGGCCAGTTGGGACGGGGGGGCAACAGGCCGTGCACTGGCAGTCAAAAAAATACCGCGTCCGCAGCTGCCTCTTGCGATGTGGCATTGGCATTGTGTTATCAGTATATGTGATAAGTATTTCCTCGCCTTTCTTGATCGGTCGGACGGCGCGGACTAAGAGTACATTTTTATTGAACACGAGCACGGCGTTCGGGTCGCATGAGTGATTGATCAGTGAAATTACCGGGTCGAACATCATGCCTACAGTATCGTAACTCGGATTTGGTATTGAAGCACTGTTTGTCATGACCTGTTGATGTCAGCCGAAAGTAGTTCCACCAGACAACCCAGAGAAGCTCACTTTACAAAGCATCTCGACCACCGCATCCAACGACAGCTTTGTGTCAGAATATTCCGTCGCTCCCTTGCTCATGAGTACCAATGTTGGAAAATCCTCCATTTTACCTCTGTCGTCGATATGTGACATCAAATTTTCCATTGCTTTGTAGAATCTGTCTCGTTTGTCGCCATCCATCGTGAGAATCCGCATCAATAACACCACCGGAGAGGGCGGTACTTGCCGCGCCAAAGATGCGAGTATTTTGCATTCTCGTTTATGATATGCTTTCCAATCATGCAATTGACATTCCTGCGCCAATTAGTCAATTGTTCTAATATTAATACTGGATAGTATGCTCACTTGGGAACAGTAATAAGTAGAACGGCATTTCCCACATGAGAACACTTTCACAACGGACCCCGGCTGGACCCTGTCCCCAGTATCTGCCGCAAAAAGAAAACAATTCGCGCAGATCCGTGAGCGTTGATCGCTATCAGGAACCGACACCTCGGGTATTTTCCTGAATATTTCCGAGTCTGAGAGCGTTCTAATATCAGTCCTCCAGCGTCACTTAAAACAAAGAAAACCAACAATTAACTCTTACATGCTGGAAAATCCTTGGCGACGACTAGACCATTACCACGACCTGGAAAATTCTTTTTAATTACTACTTCGGGTGAGATCATTGTCGTGAATGTGGCGTGGGATGAGCTTGTGTCTGATGAAATTCGAACGAATCGAGTAGTTTGTGGACGAACGCGCTCGCGTCGAGTTTGCCAACAATAGTTTTAAGAGTGTCGTGGTGTTTACTCCACCGCGAATTGGTAGACTTGTTTATGTTATATTTTATTGGTATACAGTATCTTATCTAGATTCACTCTTTAGGCGAGAAGCGTTTACGAAATAGTTCGGGGATCGTGTGAACGCGTTTGAAAATTCAAGATGACGTCCAATTCCCTGGATTCGGAAGAGGAATCTGTCCCCCGGAAACGCTGTTCGAGCAAAAGTCTCTGTTTTTTGGGCCACCTATTCATCGATAGACACGGCAACTCTCACGCCGCGAGAACTTATGGCAGGCTACACGAAAAGCGAATGGTAACAAATTCTCCGAGCAGTTGTTGCTCACACGATTCATTCCATCCTAAATTCAGAGATGGACTAAAAGCCCATATTCTGTATCCGTTGAACCATAGGAAAGTCCTGCTGAGACAAGCAAGCGAGACCACTTCACGAGCGGCGTAATCGTCATCGACGACTCTTTCAGTGGTATATACACTACGGGGTTGTGGGCGGGCGCTGGTCCTTTTCATACCAAAGAACACGGGCTTACCCATCAGTCATCTTATTTATCTCATAATGCACAAGATGTGCCGCATGATCGCCGCGGATGTGCGCCAGAAATGCCTAAAATTCGTACTCGTGGCAATTTGTGCAATAACGTGACCAAGTATGTCAGAGTCAGGTGGCTTGCTGCGACGTCACCCTGACACTGGCATATAATTCTTGGATGCCTTGATAACGGCCTCAATTGGCCTGTCGACTAGCGATGCTCCAGACAGTTTTCCTTGTCTCCGGGTTTGAAGTCCATTGCAATGTCAGGCACAGCTGAGAGGAACTGCGAAATGCAGAGCCATGATTTTGACGATGAGTTCGTCACGAGCCTCTTTAGCCAAAGAGCGAAGGATGACCATTTTGGGACAGAACAGATAGCGTGTGTCAATGAGGGGACTGTCCATGAGTACATCCTCAGGCGCAATCAATGCATCCTCATTACCGATGTAGCAAAAATGTTGTCTTCAAATCATTAGTCTAGAGGTTGAGAACTGACCGCATAGTCCGTACGTCTCTCATTCTGGAAGAGGTCCAGGCAGAGAGGTGAATTGTCGCTGTCGTGGACATGACGAGTACAATAGTTGTGCTTGCAAGGGTGGACGAACGCGAACTGTCGATGCTGATGTGTGCTGTAGAGACGCGTTGCGTGTTTTGGCAGGCAGAGCGGCACGTCCGTTGTTGAACTGGAGGGTCTGGTACCGTTCGCTTGATCGAATACCTCGTCTGAGTCGTACTTCCTCTATCGTTCCAAGCACCAGGATGAACACTGCTCATAACCTGTTCGCGGTGTGCGCGAGAGAGATTGTGTGTATGTGTGAATTGATGCATGAGAGGGGACGCGGTCTACGTAGCTGAGTCACTAAAAAGGTGACCTCGCGTCTAATGCCATTATCCTAACCCTTAATAATGAAGGTACTTGCGGACATGTTTGATCCTGGAGGGTTAGGGTAGTTTTCTGAGGGTTCGGGCTCTAGCTTTCCTCAAGTAATAAATGAGATCGGTCACATCGCTGTATCACACAAACCCAACCGCGGCTCCGAAGTCAGAGGTCGTAGCTATGAGCTAATCTCTTGCCATGTAGATTAATCTTTCATTGTGCTACGATAATTTCGCTTTCATCATTTCTTAAAATATGGGTCCAATAGTTTGTGGAATGCCTCGCCTTTTGCTGCGATCTCTGGGAGAGTGCGAGACCTACTACAACGCGAAGTTCTCGTGAAGAGGTTATTGAACAGTGAGATGAGCGGAAATCGTTTGATGTTAAACCATTGGTGGGGATCCACGGGTTCGACAACTGAGCTATTGAGCACGAGCACGAGCGCGATGCCAGCTATTTCAGCTATTTCAGCTTCGGATATGTTTCCTGGAAATGATAGGAACTCATCTTCGGACTATGACGAGGCTCTTTTCCTTTTGAAGAACAATCCGCCAGACCAGCGATTAGATATTCTCAGTATTTGAAGCTAGAGGAAAGCTGGTCTAAGTTCAAATCAGAGAATAATATTTCAGAGGAAAGGAGGTTTGCCGTCATAATTGTCGTACAAATTTGGAGACAGGGTAGATGACAACTTAATATTATAGGTACCCAAGCTTATCATACAACAGTTTAATGCAGATAGCGACCGTGGTAACTGCCCAAAGTGCCCTCCATGACTCTACAGGCGCCGTATTCAGGGACATCGTCGCTTCAGGTGTTAACGAATATCTTTCTATTCACGAGCCCAGAGCAATTCGCCGAATTAAGAACTTTGGATCCAACCATGAAGGGATTAAGTCCCTATGGCAAGACCTCGAAAAGATTGGGGTTTTTGTTGTCAGGAGAATGTTCCCTATACACCTTTGTGATGTTCCAAGGAACAGTGTTAGGTTTTAACTCTGAATATTTTTTTTGTATTCCCTGTGGCGTTTTGTTTTGCGTGAGGATTTTCTCTACACCCTTATGTTCCTGTTATTTGTCTATGTCTATGTCTATGAATATGAATATATACAGACATATGAGAGCACAGCTTCGAGTTGTGACCCATGGCAGGGCGTTCACCACCAGGCCTTTTTGTTGTATTTCTTGCTTACTTTGTGGGTCTGGTCGGCCGCCTAACCCTGTATTCCTGATGGCTAAATTGGATAACCCTAACCTTCTCGTGCTATAGGTGGAAATGATCAGCGTACTCGGGTTAGCATATTCGGCGACTATATTCGTCGAATACTCGAATATAATTCGCAATACTGAGCTTTTGCGACTAAAATCATCGAATATTATTCGTAATACTCGGCTTTTGCGAATAACGAATACGAATATAGTCGATTACTGCGAATATTTGTATACGGAACAGCCTATTTAGTCCATTGTAGCGGGTCTCGTGCCGCGCCCGCTGAAATTTATTTTCTGAAATTCATAATTCATAATTAATTGCGGGCCAATCCCTTATGGTTATCGGCCAACGGTTGTTTTTCAAATTATAAGGCGATGGCTTAACGCAGCTCCCGGGAAATTTATTTACCGTATTGAGCTCAGTTCTTCCATGCCAAAAAGTTCCGGGCAGCGCATCAATTAGCTCCAAGAAACACCAGGAAAAAGAGCACCTGCCCTACCAGGCACCCACCATCATGTCAGCAACACCCATCTCCACTGCATCCGCACCACTCATCCGGCGGGCCTACCACGGCTCCTGCCACTGCGGGCGGGTACGCTACATACTGGTCATCTCGCTGCCGCCGAGCGCTAGCATCACCTATGATCCCAGCAGCGGGATGCCACCGCCGCCGCCACCGACATCAGTGCGCTTCTACAAATGCAACTGCAGCACGTGTCACAAGATGGGGTATCTGCACGTACGCGTGCCGGACTCGGCGCGGGCGTTCTATCTGCTGGCGCCGACGGACCCGGCTTCGGGGCTGCGCGACTATACGTGCGGTTCAGGAAAGGTGCATTGGTATTTTTGTGGCGAGTGCGGGGTGCGCTGCTTTGCGGTAATGGGGCCGGGGGCGGTTGTCGATGTGGATTTGGAGCGGGTGGTGGAGGAGGAAGGTGAGGGGAAGGAGAAGGTGAAAAAGATGACGAAGGCGTGGATGGTCAACGGCGACGGATGGATCGAGAACGACACGGGCTATCTAAGCATCAACGCGCTGACTCTCGAGCCCCGGCAGGAGGGGCTGGATCTGCGGGTGTTGAAGAACAAGGAGTGGATCGAGTACATAGATCGCAAGGAGGGCAAGGACGAGGGTCGCTTTGATTGTCCGCACGAGGGGGGCACTTGGTGATGCAGACCTGGATCGGTGTTTTTTTAATGGGGCTGATGTTGGTATATCAGATGCTCTTATGCGCGGAAGCTTAAATTATACTGAACGGTATCTTTAAAGCTCGCATCATTTGATCTTTGATGACTGGGTCTGACGAATTGAGTGCAAAAACTAGGGATCGAAAAATGACGGAGGAGATTTTGCCAGTATACAAAGTAACGATCTATTCTGAGGGTTCGGAAGCAATATTATAATGTCGGCAAGGCATCTGATATTTTGAGGAGTTTTCCTTTCTCTAAGCGAGTTGATTTTATCCAATTTGAGCACACGCTCACTCATTAAACTCACCATCCCCGGCCCATGGTCTCAAAGCAGTAGTCGGGCGCAATATTGACAGTACTGGTCAAAGACTCTGCACTATATAAGCCGGAAATGTGAGCGACGTGTTGTTTGCGCTGCGTTCCTCATTCAAGCGCCATATTCCACAATTGGCCCGTAAGTTTTTATATGGGAATCTTTAGTCGTAAGGATGCCAGACACAACGTGAGAGCGAAGGCCCCATCGTCTGAATGCGCGAGATTAACTCCTTATCCTGATTCTGGAACAATTCAATCGTCTCTACTGTTGTGGATCTGAGTTTCTTCGGTCGTATCCTCCGACGACTCCTACGATATGAATATTTCCGTTCTGGCACGGCTTGCACGGATAGATGCCACCAAATTTGACTTTCTTGACGTTGCATTGCTGGGTCTACTTTAGTCAATTGGTCGTCCGGGAGAAAAGTGGGAACACGGGGCGCAACAAAGTTTTTGAGTATTCTAGGATGTTAGGAAAGGCTTCTAATAAACGACACCAACCAATTGCCGAGATCCGATACCATATTGCATGGTGGCAATACAAATACAGAATATGCTCAAGCAAAATACTGAGCATTCTTTTATTCTTGCGCCTCCGGACAGATTCTCGTATTAACATATAATTCAAATCTAGTTCTGCTACGTTATATATCGAGTATCTTTTATAATCTTCCGGAGTGGCACAAGATGGCGCACATCTTGTGTTGGAAGGACGAGTTCGCGCTGCAGAGTGCAGACTGAGTCAGCCACTGTCTAATCGGTCGCATACTGATGAAAGCATCTTCTGTACGTGCCGTCTGCCCTAACTCTTGTTACGGATTACGCCATTCGGCCAGCCGAATGCCCGAATGTCGCACTTGATTTTTGTATGGACGTAGAACCTGACGCGTACACACTGTTATCCAATTGTCGAATTCAGAACGCGTCGCTAATTCGGGATCTTGACTATTATCACACGACATGGACAATTCCAGAGCACTTACAGGTAGGAAAAGGCAAATATACGAAAGGTGAAGGCAAATAGCTGCGCTAGCAACTTCCAAGCGCCGAAACAAAAGCCCGGAGATGCTCTGTTCGATTCTCAAGACTTCCTGGGAGTTGTGTGCCGGAATGCCATCCTCTCTTCTGTCGCAACCTATTCACCAAGGGGGAGCCGTTCAAAAATGTTCTGGAGATTGCCAAGCAGGAAGTCCAAGGATATCCTACCTCGCCAAAATGGGGAGTCACCTATGACGTCGGTTGTGCGTTGGAGAGTTCACTGACAGTATGTCCCTATAATTTGAATGTCAATATTGGATACTAATTCTGTCCATAGATACTAGGCAAAGAACTTGACAAGAACTTTCTCGTTGCGGCTAATAAGTTTCATGTCTATGCCCATCAATTTTCCTGTCAGGTAAAGTATCATCCTCATCGCCTCCCTGGTTTTGGAGTTTCAGATGGTGAAGGCATAGAGCGGTATTGGTCAGCATTCCTTGTTCGTCACGTCATCGGCGATTCATAGCCATCAAAGTCTCGATGCTCACATAGAGTAAACTTCGAGCAATATGACGAGAGAACTTGGAGCAGCACTTTGCGACCGTCTCTGGCGTGTTACCAAGACTCTCAACCCGGCGACATGGGATCTAGAGAAGCTTAACGTCAATAAGGACGACATTCTGGTACAGATCGATAGCCAGAAAACTTACGTTACATGTCGTCGGCAGAGACTGCATTCTCTGGTCCAACAGGTTCGGGAGGTCGCGGACAACATTGAGAAGTTAATGATTGAACGTAACTATGAGCTTGAGCAGGTCCACACTCGGCTCCGGGACCATAAAATACTCAGGCCGTTTTCAATAAAATTCGAAGAAGACGCCCGCAGTCGAGAAGAAAATCAGTAGGTACAACGTCATGGTCGATGCCTTGCCGATCGCGCCTGAGTTGAAACCTGAAAAAAATCAGCTACGAACTACTGCAGAAGGATATGAACGGTACAGAGGAGACCAGTTCTCTTCTACACCACTTCTTTAAACTTGACAATTTCGGTATGACACTAAGTGATGTGCCGTGTTGGGTGAACGGTAGGGACATGCGCCGAGCCATTCAACTGTACCTCCAAATTCAGGCTCTGCACGAAGATATTTCAATCATCCGAGCTGAAGTAAGGAGAACGATCAAATGGGCCATGGAGAACTTAAAGGAACTGATTGCCTATGCCAGGCAGAATGAGGCTGGTCGACGCTTCGAGGCGATTTTTGGCGACAAAATGTGGGCGGGAGTACAAGTGGCGAGGAGCTTCGTAGACAACCTGGATTCTATGTCTAGTGAGTGTACATTTTAAACCAGTGAGTACCCATACCTAGGTTATTAACACCATAGTAGAGGCGGATTTCTCTATGGAAGAATCAAAGATGCAAAAACCACGTTTCCAAGGTACGAACTAGTGTCAGTGATAGTTCCTCTCTATTGTCAGTTAACACTTTAATGATCTAGAACTCATCGAACGTGCTTACTTGTGCCTTCCTTCGCTGAGTCAAGACGAGAATTCCGACGGAGAATTGGTAGCGGAAGGCGATAGTGAGGTCAGTGGCAGCTACGAGGACTTTGTTGATGAGGAAGATGAAGATTGCATTTCCACGGATGCTATCTTCGAGTTAGCCATGCTATCGCTAGACGCTAATCAAGCCGAGGACGAAGAGGCTGTCACCATGGGTACGAAAGATGCAATATACACTAACGTATTTCATAAGCGAGTGTGCCACACCACCTGAACACACAACCACACAATTTCAATCATCAATGCATCCACCAATTGACATTCAATCAACGAGTTCTGAAGGCAGGATATCCTTAGCCATCCAAGCTATCGATAGAGGCCAAGTTCAGAGTAATCGATTAGCTGCAAAGACGTACAAGGTTAATCGAATGACACTCAAGCGACGACGCGAAGGCATCCTTTCGCGACGCGATTCCACACCCAATAGTTTAAAACTCACGCCTAACGAGGAATCGGTTATCGTTCGGCACATCCTCGACTTGGGTTCGCGAGGATTTTCGCCTCGACTGGTCAATGTTGAAGATATGGCCAATCAACTGCTTGCTAAGCGTGTGGGAGGCAAAGTGGCAAGAACTGGGCTTCAAACTTCACTAAACGTCGCCCAGACCTTAAAACAGGACTTATACCGTAAGTATGACTATACAAGCGGACCCTCTGTGAGGATCCGGACCTAATTAGGAAATGGTTTGAGCTTGTACGAAGTACTATCACAAAGTACGGAATTATTGACGCGGATATCTACAACTTTGATGAAATCGGTTTCATGATGGGGATTATCTCAACCGCGATGGTCGTTACAAGCTCAGAGAGATGTTCTCATCCAAAGACGACTCAGCCAGGTAATCGAGAATGGGTCACGGTGATTCAGGGCGTTACCTCTCAGGGCTGGGCGATCCCACCCTTCCTGATCTTTGCGGGACAACATCACCTTAGCTCATGGTATCAGGAGAGTATTTTACCACATGACTGGGTCCTTGCAACAAGCGATAATGGCTGGACAACTAATGAATTAGGATTTGCATGGATTCAGCACTTTGAGCGCCATACCAAGAGGCGTACGACTGGCACTCATCGTCTCCTCGTTCTCGATGGCCATGAAAGCCATATTTCGGCTCAATTCGATGAATATTGTAAAGACAATAACATAGTTACGCTCTGTGTGCCTCCGCATTCATCTCATATCCTACAACCACTTGATGTTGGGTGTTTTGGGCCACTAAAGAAGGCGTACGGACGACAAATCGATTGTCTAATGAAAGTTCATATCAATCGCGTTACCAAACTGGAGTTTTTCCCGGCATGGGAAGCCTATCGGGCTACCATGACAGAGAAGAACATTCAAGGAGGCTTTCGAGGTGCAGGGCTTATCCCATTTAATCCTGATAACGTGCTAGCTAATCTGGATCTGGTGCCAAGACCTGCTACACCCGAACCGAGCCAGGACACCCCATGGTCTCCGAAAACACCACATACCACAGCGGATCTACAGGCGCAAACAGGTTTAATAAAAGACCGAATAGCAAGGCATGAGAATAGCTCACCAACTCCAATCAATTAGGTCGATCAGCTTATCAAAGGTGCCGAGATGATGACGCATTCGTCCGTGCTTCTTCAAGCTGAGGCTCAAGCATTACAAGAGGCGAATCAGGCAGCAAATCGACGTCATCGGCGCCCTCGAAACCGTTTACAGCACGGAGGCACACTTACAGTACAGGAAGGTCTTGATTTAATACAGAGAATAGAGGTCGATAAACAGATACAGCATGAAACAAGGGGAAAGAACGAACAATTGGGGTGAGAACGAAACGAATAAACGCGATGTGCAATTGCGGCGAAACTGGTCATAATACTCGAACGTGTAAAAAGAATTAAGAAACTAAGAAACTATCAAAGAATTTGTTTTATTTATTTTAATAAATTTTTTATCAATGTGGTTGGTGATATCCATGATTTTCGGTGGTGTCTGCAGGTGGTGTGGCACTGGCTTATGAAATACGTTTGTCCCAAAGAGGAATGGTTGGTTTACTCCCCATGAATCTCCTATATAAAAAGGGACGTTTTAGCTCACCTATCAATTTACCTTGTCATGACCTGGAAAAAATAGTCAAACGAGTGTCTTAGTAGATCTAATGTCTTTCGTATGGCCTCAATCGGATTGAAGAATCACTTCAAGTGGAAGTGAACCTCGAATTCGGAATACCAAAGTAGTTTAGGACGCGAGAGATGGTAAAACAGCTTTGTGGCGTTGGGACTTCTAGAACTCCCAAAGCCTACAAAAAAATTTAGTTCATAATATTCTCACCCACGCCAGCTCAGATTCGCACTTCCTCCGTTAATATCACTGAACATCGACACTCAATATGATGCGAATAGTGTAAGTATATGTTTGTCTTGATTAACTATGCTGGCATTAATTGAAATAGGAAACCCAAAAATGCGCGCTCAAAGCGTGCGATGGAAAATCGTTCGCCGAAAGCGATTGAGAATACCAAAAAGGCGCTAACAGTCCGTGGATCCACCTGCGGTATTCTTGTGCAGAACGCAATGACGGATATTGTATGTAGCATAAGTTCTCTCTCTTTTCCAGATCATTTAGCAGTGTTAACGAATCTAGGCCGCTTACAAACAACCCGACATCAAGAAGTTCCAGAAAAGAAACGAAATTCACCCGTTTGAAGACGCCTCTTCGCTGGAATTTTTTTCCCAGAAGAATGACGCATCGCTGATTATCTTTGGCTCAAACTCGAAGAAGAGACCGAATACTTTGACGTGGCTGCGCACATTCAATTTCCAAGTTCTAGACATGTTCGAATTGAAGATCCTTAACTACAAAACTATGTCAGATTTTAAGGTACGCATAACTTATGTCCGTATTTCTACAGTGCAAGTCTAATTGCCATAGAAATTGACTGTTAATGTTGGCATGAAACCATTGATTTCGTTCGCGGGCCCGATTTTCGATTCCCACCAACATTTCCAAATGGTCAAATCAATGTTCCTCGATTTTTTCCGGGGCGAGCAGATTTCGATGCTCGATCTGGCCGGCTTGCAGTACATCATCTCCGTCACTGCTTCTGGAGATGGAAATATTAGTGTGTATAGTGGGGATACCTCCAATCTTCCTTCGATCAATTTCCGAGTTTATAAGGTCAAAACGTACAAAAGCAAGACGCAGAATAAAGTTCCCAGAGTCGAGTTAGAGGAAATTGGCCCACGGTTTGATTTCCAGCTTGGTCGCGTCCGGGAGGCGGATCCTGACATGTTGAAACAAGCTATGAGAATTCCGAAGGAACTTCAGCCTAAGGCGAAGAAGAATGTCGAGACCGATTTGTTAGGTGACAAGCTTGCTACTATTCATGTTGGCAAACAAGATTTGATGAAGTTGCAGACGAGAAAAATGAAGGGTCTTAAGAAGAGAAGGAACAATGAATTCGAGAATGCAGGCGACGACGAGATTGAGGATGTTATTGTATCCGACGAAGAGCAGCCTAAGAAGAGAAAGCGGCAGATTAAGTAAGACATTTGTGTGCATTATTTTGGGTCTCTATTATGGATTGCATTTTGACGTATTAATAAAAGTTTGGTTAAATTTTATGTATCACAAATCTATCAGATTAAGCATAAAATATACACAAAACACAGCTTTAAAAATCAAACCTTCCGAACTACTTTTATATACATATACATCATACTTCAATATTCCTAAACATACACTATACTATTAGTTAGGCTCCAGTTTCCTTGATGATTTATTGGTTATAAGGCGCAAGAGATTGCGCATCAGCATAGTAACAGTGACCTTTCCGACTGAGGGAACATAGAGAGAAGACTTTGTCTTAACATCTGGACTAAAGTTCTTGGCTGTCGAGAAATTGATACAGACCGCGCCATCCTTGATGTAATGTGTCTGGAACTTGTAGGTCTCTGATGGGACACCAGTAATAATGACGTCCGACATTAGGGCAATGTCCTCTAGTTTGACCTCAACATCGGTCACGCGGTGACTTCGTAGTCTGATACCTTCTCCCCGGGTAAACTTCTGAACGCTGTCGATGTCGAAGGAGTAAACGACCGCACCATCATTAGCTAGTAACGCGGCTAGAGGACGACCAACAATTTCGCTTCGATTAACAATAGTGATTGTTTTGCCGTAGAGTCTGTTACCGTATGGTAAAATCATGTTGTAGACGCCAAGATATTCTAAGATCTTGACGAGAGCCAAAGGTGTGCATGGTAATATACTTTTCTGTGTCGTTGCATCGTCAAGGTAGCGCACATTATGATACAGATTCTGAATATAAATATGCGATAGACCCTCAACGTCCTTATCCTTCGAAACAACTTGCTGAAGATACTGGTCCTGTCTGTTGCCAAACACAGGGAAATAGATCATAATACCGTCCACATCATCATCCTCGTTTGCCAGAACAATATAATCTTCCAGTTCCTCTTTATCAACTTCTCGCAGTTCAAACATAAAACCCATTTCTACGCACGTCTTTCCCGTCCACTCAGCATACATGCGTGCAGAAGGATCTGCATTGGCTAAGAAACCAACCAATTTGGGCTTCCTTCCAAGTTCCTCAATACTCTTTGTGATCTCTCTGGTGTAAACGTTCGCGACCGAACTCGCAAGGATAGTCTCTGTGGCTTCAATCAGAACCGTCCAGTTCACATCGGATGCACGAAAATCATAGAGATAATCGCAAATGCATCGCTAATTCGGATAAAACTACTTACTGCAAGCAACCGCTCCAGCGCAGTCTGATCCAGGAATTGGAGACATGTCGACAATAGAATTAATATCTCAAATATTCCAACCAATGAAATTACAGGGAAGTCACGATAACTCGACAGAAATCCAAATATAAGCTTTTAAACCCGGGAAGGGGGGTGGGTACCGGTAAATTTCGGTTCCAAGATTTTTTTTTTCGATGGCCTCGAGATTCATCCCACCCAAACGATGAGTGTGGGGTGGCGGAGGTGCGACTTGGGACAAATAAAGGGACGGCAGGGTAACCTCATGGTCTAAAATTTTCAATTTCCGTCGGAAGAGGAGATCGTCAAGAGCCACGCTAACAAAGCACTAAACCTTGTGCAGACTATGTACCCTTGAAATATGACATAAACGCTGGTTCCACCGTCATTCGCGAAAAAACAAAAATTAAAAAAAACCAAATGACTTAAATCGAACACTGGACTATCGGGAGAAATCGAAACGCTGTGAACTATTTATATCGGTAGATATCACGGTTTTAGTCATTGGGCCCCTTGAAGAAGGACAAGTTATTATTTGCATTTGTTGAGAGCGGTAATATGGAGAGGTTGGTTATAGATAAGTATATGGTGTCGCTCGACACCTCACCCGCTGAGGCAGACAAAATAGCGAAGAATATTGCCAATGGTGCGTTGCAAATATAGTATTATATTGCGACTGAACGCTTTACTGACTATTGTACTAGATATTGAATCGGACAAAACACGGTTTATTGACTTCATAGAGAGTCTGGGAAGATATTTAACCGACGAAGATACGGGTATCAGGGTGAAAGGTTTGTTAGCTGTATCAAAAATGCATTACAAATGGGACCTAATATCTTGACTGTATAGCACTGGGTTGTATTGCAGCTGTTTTATCAAACTTATCTGCTGGTAAATTAAATTCCCGACAAAGTAGGTGCCATTTTCTCTGGCAAGTTTCTTCAATTAACGGAATGACGTAGTTGCCATGCTATCAGAATTCTTGAGCGACAGATTAGAGGATGAAGAATGCTTAAACGAATCCGGAAGCGGTTTGCTGGCGTTAAGCAAAATGCAACATATTTCGACGTCTGCCATCAAAACGATCACTGAAGCGTAATTAGCTGTCACACTTCCGCAATAGTTCACTCTGATAATTGTATAGACTCTTTGCCAAAGTCGATATGAAGAAACATAACCAAGCAACAAGATACGTCGTTTATCAGATCATTGACGGTCTTGTTACTCATCACATTGCTATCCTGAAGGGCATGAATGACAGTACCTTGAACGGATTTACGAGGCTCATCGCAGGCGAGAAAGATCCCAGGAATCTGCTGGTCGTCTTCTCCATACTGAAGATCATTATTGAGAATTTCCAGATAGAAAAGTCTAAAGAGGTTAGTGGTTCAGGTCTAGTCCTTGTACGTGGCCAGGATTGATATCAGTAGTCTCTTTTCGATGCCAGTTTTTGCTATTTTCCAATCACTTTTCGACCACCACCAGATGATCCTTATGGAATTACCTCTGAAGATTTGAAGTTGAAATTGAGGTATACAGGGTTTCTGTTTTACACGATTGATCTAATATAACAATAGGGAGGTCATCGCGGCGTCACCTCTTTTCGCGGAGTACTCATTCCCCAGTTTAATCGAGAAGCTCACATCTAGTTCGATAAATGTCAAAAGGGATACCCTGCTCACAGTCATCGCTTGTGTTGAAAACTATGGTGGAGTCACTGTGGAAAAGCATTGGGAGGAAATTTATAATTCAGTTAAGTTTGAGGTTCTGCATGAAGGAGAGGAGGATATTCCCGATCTTGTTTGTAAACTATTAAAGACACTCACAGCAACGATTTCAATTAGAATGGTGCGCAAAGCGGTAGAGGACTCTGGGTTAGATAAGTTCTTGAAAACCGCTACGAATGAGTGTTCTCCACAGATAACCAACCTCGAATCACGGCAGGCGAAGCCTGCTGCTCAGTTACTGGCAGCTATTGCGGAGGGCTCATTTGCTGCTCATGACACTATAGCTGAAACGACTTTGCCTGGCATTTTCAGACTAGTCGATCTCACATCAGGGGCTACCATTGCGCAGCAGAAGACGGCTTTGGAAATGTTAATCTTATTTATTGAATCCTCAGGTAATCTATATGGGTGGAAGGGTAGGGCCATATCGGAAAAGTCCCTTGAGAATGGCTTGTTGATGCATAAAGATACTCTCTTTGAATTATTTTGCAGGGCTTTTGTTAGCACACCGAATGAGGAAGTTTCGTTCAGATTGCTCGCGTTACAAGGATTGGTGAAACTCTCGCTGTTGCAAGAATTCTTGGATGTGAGTGAGCTTGGTATGGTGGCACAGTACCTTGATGACATAGTGTTAACTGATACAAATGAATCACTATGGTATGCGGTCAAATATCTCTGATCTCAATGAAGCCTGCTAACATTTGATACAGTACATCAGCACTTTCTTCTTTGAAGGAGCTGGGTAGGGTGAATCCAGACATCATTTTAAATACAGTCTTCCCAGCCTTTCTTTCTCAGCTGCCAGATCCCGATATTCCAGCATCATCAACGTCAGAAACTCCCAGAAAACATTACAGAATTATTCTTTCTTCCCTCGCTGATCTCTGCATCAACAAAGCAATTTACGAAATTTTGACCGTTCGATTGTTGAATAAGCTTGCGCTCATTGCAAAAGGTACATATAACGTCGTTTTTATTTAGATTGTCGCATGTTTGTAATTCTCACATTTTTTAAGAGGGGCAAGATGTTGAATTCGCGCAGTCAATCCTCACGACTATTCTTCTGGTCATTCAGCGTAAGCTCACCGAAAAGGATTGGGATTTGAGAGTCTTCTTCACGACTCTCGCACCAAAACTGATTTCGATGACATTTACGGCATCACTCGATCGCGACCAGCCGCAGTCCAAAATTATGTCCCACAGCTCAATTGTACCGGTCACCGCAAAGATTGTCAATCTGCTAGTGCGGTCTGTATCTGCTGAGGATCAAAGCGAATTTGCTAAGCAAATTTGTAACTTATATATCACCAATGAAGCGTCCTCATTGATACAAGAAAGTGAGCGTGCTCGAATTGCGAGCGCAACGAAGCCCCTTGAGAAGGATTTCCGTGCAGAAGGGTTAGTCGAGATATTCACGGCAGCCGTTGCTGGATTGCGAATAGAAGTAAGCATTTCCCGTTTCTGTTGTGATGTCGGGAGTGTTGACATTGGTAGACTGCATTTCCTTACCCTGACTTACTTTCCCTTGCATCGAATTTGATCCCAGTGGCGTTAGCTAGGTACAATATTCCTGATCGGTTAGCCTTGGCGAGGTTGATCGCTCTGCTAGTAAACAAGTGGCTGTCCAAGGATGATGAGCAGAAATTTATTGATTCTGCGGTTGAAGAGTTGAAGACACAGGTTACTGGTTCCAATTCTATGGTGGAAAGGGCAAGTAGTCTTGAGCTCCTTGCATGGGTATGTACATCTTACTTCGAAGTGTGATCTCTAAATTCTGACAATGGTCATGTCTTAGGTCGGGAAATCGTTGATCTTCAAGGGTAATCGAAGAGCATTCGAAATCGTGGATCTGGTCTTACAACTGCTACGGGACGAGTCTTTTGGCCGGAGCGCGAGTAAGACCTGCGGGATTCTCATCGCCGATGATGAGATTGTCGACAAGAGTAATTTCGTGATTGTGCGATTGCTCGCTAAGCAACAGTATTTCAGCTACTGTATCCAGAGAATTGTCGATGGTTTCAATTCCAGCACTGACAGCGAGTCGAAGCGAAACCATTTAGTTGGCCTTTCAAATATTCTCCAGCATATGCCGGGGAAGATTGTTATCCCTCATCTCTCTACTTTCCTGCCCTTGCTTCTGCAGTCTCTCTCTTTGAGTGATTCGCATGTGAAGTTGGCTACTATTGATACCATCACTGCTACACTTTCCGATGCTACGGATCTCATGTCCGAGCACCTTTGCACGATTGTGCCGCGCGTTCTAGAGTCTACTGTCGACAAGGCATCAAATCCACCCACCGTACGGGTAGCAGCATTGAACTGTTTGGCTGTGTTGCCAAAATCCCTTCCAGGAGAAGTTGTGCAGCCCTACCGGGGAGAGATCATTCGCACGCTAGCGGTTGTGCTCGACGACCCCCGGCGTGCGGTACGAAAGGCTGCGGTGGACTGCAGACAAATATATTTTGCCATGGATGGTTAAATTTGTCTGTGTAAATATGCGAAGGCACTTGGTATTTTTGGTTATATGGGGGCCCTTAAAACTTTTTTGAATGCATTGATGGGGCGCATCTTGATACTCTTGTAATAGACTATTTACCATCATTACATACAGGATAAAGAGAATTGGCATTCGTAAACACTGATTTCTTGCTAGCTGTTACGCACACTCGATTCTCTCACAGTATGTCAATGAACAGCTGAGCTTTTCTTTACTCGTACTTCTCTAGTATTCGATCCTCGATATCCTCTAGTAAGTATTCATGAGCGGTAAGTTCAATGTTCTCAGCTTCGCTCAAGTAGAGCTTGTATACGTCCTGTCCGGGTTGAAGGCCACCGGCCATCATACCAGGGTTCATACCGGCCATGTCCATTCCTCCCCCGGCGGCTGGTAATAGTTAGAAATGTAACCCAGACAATCAAATAAAGTACAATATCAAAGCTTACAATTGTTGCTTCCGAGAATGACATCATAGACTGACCGCAAGCCGAATAGATTGAGGAAATACCACGACATGGACGACACCCATCTGACGTCCAAATCTCTCGTAGCAACGCCTGATTGAAGGATTGACTTGAATCGAACTGTCAGAGGGAAAGGCAATTTCACTAAGAGATATCAGACGCTTTCCTTAATATTAAAGCTGAAAGTAGCACATACTCAAAATAAAGCCACTAAAGAAGAAGTTGATCCAACTCATCAATAGAGTCTGCGGCACCATCATGACCATATTTCCCTTCAACATATTCAACATTTGATCCATTCCACCTGGCTCGGCAAGAGGATTTGCAGGTAGTTTTGGTTCATCCCTATTCTTAAATGCCTCCTGGTCCTTCAGGAAGGTACCATTCTTGAATGCCTGTATCAAATATGTCTTTCGCGACTGAAATGATGATGGAGGAATGAGCTTGCCATTCGACCGTAAACTGGCACCTCGCGCTAGTGATTGCCTGTCAAAATTAAAATTATTATTCAAGGCTCTCAATGGATAATGAAAGCACTTACTGTTCTCGAATAGCCAAAAGATCCAACTGCTTCGGCGATGACTGTAGAAGCAATGTAATGTAGTGTCGCAAAATACCGACCAGGATCATAACCAGGAGAATGGGAAACAAGACCCAGTCTCGCAGACTAGGATCAAGAACAAGATCGGGAGCGGTCACCATGACTTTCGCTTCTCGCTAATTGACGATAATTGCTCATTGACGATGGGAAACCATTGATTGCTCCTTGTACACAGCTGCTGCGAGAGATGCCCTCTCACAAATAATCACGGGTCACAACCTTAAATTTAATGTGGGTTAGGGCTGAAAATCTAGTAAGACACGAAGGTTATTTTCAGCCAAATAATGTTTAGTTCTTAACCTCCGATTGCAACCAGTTTATTCCGACTTTAAATATACTCAAAATATAGTTGGAAAATGGCTTCATCGCAAGTAGCAAAGAATTCGCTTTCCACTCCTACGCAACATGCCAGATTCGAGCTCGGTGTCTGTATGGCTATTTACAATTGGGAAGCTCTCACAGTTGCTGTCCAGAGCTTTTGGGGTGGACCAGATAGCGGGGATAAAAGAGACTGGATGGTTGGCTCAATAGTCGAGTTATATGGTATGATACATATTCTGCGGGACAAAATTTCAGAGATGGCAAGTACTGATCTGATATTTAGAGCAACAGCAGCAAGTTGACTCGGAAGATATTGAAGACAGACTTTTGCAGATCATGGAGGACGAATTTGAGGTCGCCGTTGAGGACGATTCAGCCTATGATGTATGCCGGTTTTCCGTCCATCCGCCTGAATTGCAAGCTGACGGGGTTCTCTAGGTTGCGGAGAAGATTGTGCGGATATTCGGTCAGTGCAGGGAGGGTGACTTTTCGTTAGTCGACTCACTCTATCAAAAATATCAAAGCAAAGCGAACACTAGCGCTCCCGTGCACGTCGTTGAGCAGGAGGAAGTCTCAGGTGACGAGATGGAATAGATTGTCCGTTCCTAATATTTGCAAGTTCCTTCGGGTTAGGGTATAGATCCTAAAATTGTGCAGAGACGTGTAGAATACCGCATCAAGCATGGTCATGCCATGATTATCATGTTGAGTTAGAACATGGATAAACGTATGGGACTGGAATCGGCGTTCATGATTTTGTATGTGTTTCAGATTTGATTCTAATTGACAAAAGTTAGCAGCTTGAATGAAACTAGTTGGCTCTCATATACTAAAACATTCTCCTAACAATTCTATACTCCACGTATGCCAAAAATGCGCATCTGATACAGATTGAATATATACTGGTGCAATTTAACACGATTACACGTCACTTGGAATCAATGCTGCCCTCGAAATCCATACACCGCAATGTACCCGTGCCCTAAATAAAACATCCAACCTTCGCCTCCTAAAGATTGTATAAGAAATGGTAAAATTCTGGCTTTGCCTTTGGTACTGTGATTACCAGCACCAGTAATGATTTTGAATGGGGGCCTTGGCTTCTGGTCAGTCGTTTTTTCCCACCATTCAACTAGCTTTTCGCGACAAATAATATTGGCTTCGTGAACGCCGATACCGTGAAAATCAATACAATACTGCGTTCCACTAGGGTATCCTATTAATATGCTACCCTTCTTGTCAAGATCACTACATATTACTTACGTCTCTGTCACTAATGCTCGCGCATATTCAAGTCGATAATACTTCACGTCATTATATAATTCATTAGCCGCAACACGATAGTGAGCGCTAGCAGAGGCATGAAGATTCTTGTTGTTTCGTCGCCGATCAAGTTCCTTTGTCTTGTTGAGTAACTCACTGTGGGCCATCAATTTCTCTTCCATCACTCGATGCAATTCTGCAGCAGATAGCTGCTCCTCAAGTGCTATCGTCTTGCCTTTCCTTTTTGGGACAGTCACAAATTCATCTTGAATTACCGATACTGATTGCGAGGCTTTGCCGTCGCATGCGTCGGCAATGAAAGTGGTCAAATCTTCACCAGTTTCTTGCGACTTCAACAGAATCATTAAAGCAATCTCTGTCGACTTGTCAAGGTCATTCTTAGTCGCTCTCAAAATTTTCTCGCAAATTAATGAGGGAAGCCCGGGAAACGTAGTTAAAAGTCCTGTTAAATTTTTCTTCATATTGAGGCCTCCTGTACTCCATATCAGACCGGGATTTGCCTCCAACAGCTGCAGATATAACGCAGTACGTGACCCAGCATGTCTTTGCCCCATGGCTCTAGCCCTTTCAATTGGAATGTCCAGCAATCCGGCGAAGCGGATTAGCTCAGATGAGTCAATGTGATTTACCGGCGTAGGACTAGACTTCCAGGAAGTATAGCCCGAATCCCACACATTCTCAATATTCTCTATATTTCGTCTGTTCCTCTTCTTCTTGCTTCTTGATATATGACTCCAGTCAGGCGCTGGACCATCAATTTCGGCTTCTGAACCTTGTTGATTGATAAAATGTAAACTGAGAAGGTCATCCAAAGCCCGTGTAATATTATTATCGCAGCCAGCTAGAATCAATTTCAGCTCTTCTTGGTCTCTCATTGGAAAGCACATAGAAAGAAAGCTGATTTTGGAATCTACTGGCTTTCTTTCCAAGTCAAGAAGAGCTTGTTGATTCTCTCTATCTGTGTCCCAGGACCCATCCGAGCCAGAACTGCATACCGAACCATCTACATCGAATACTGAACCGTCCACTGGTACGGCGCCCTGACGAGTTGATGACTGGCTAAATTGATCTTCATAATCTCTATCGACTATCGTCTCAAAATATAAGTAACTGCATTGCTTCCTGGCTTCTTCCAAACTAGTGGCGTCCAGAGCTATCGCCGCGACCAATGCACTATCCAGGTCCGGAAATTCTCTCTACTCTCCTGTCAGACCATAGGCGGTTATTTGACTAAACATTGCGTCCATACTTGTAAAGCTAACGAAAGCTCATCAGAGTTCATTGTACGCCGAGATTTGTTTTAATACCGCTATTAAATCAATACTTGGCATTGGAGCTGCGGGTGTAATAATATTGTTCTGGTTCCGTGAAATTCACAGCTTTTTCGTAGATCTTTCGAAGAACCAGATAAAGCATATCGAACAAGAAAATAAACGGCAATTATATGTACTGGCTAGATGTTACTTTAACTATTTCTCTACACGAGATTGCCAGCCTCGTGCAAGCGTTTCGTGTTGCTGAATTGCGTGAGGGTCGGACTGGTGAGAGTAAGGTCTTTTGCACTAATAAATTCATTTCACTGGAGCTAAGCCCAATCTAGTTAGTGCGAAAATAAGTTCGGTCCAGAAGAGAGGACGAAGTTTATGGAGACAAGGCAGCCCAGTGATCCGTACTTGACAGATGAGAATTTAGATTTGTAATGAATGATAAAATAAATGTAGCCCAGTTTCTTAATATCTAGAGTGAGGTTCTTTTGAGGCTGGCCAGCCAACCCAGTATTCAGCTAAGTTTTTAAAATTTCTTAGCGCAAAAAAGCTTGGGGCCCTTTTAAGGTAATCCGCGTAAACGGACCAAGAGACCTCGAAAGTTAAAACTCAAAAATTTCTATCATAGAGCGTAAAGCTTATTACCCGGATTCTTGGGCCAATCGTTGTCGCCGGTAGGTCCAAGCCTATGGCACGAGACGGTTAGGGTTATTCATTGTAATAAGCCAGAAAAGTTCGGTGCAGATTGTAGTAGGTTCTGCCCTAACTCCCAGCCGAACGGCCGAACGGCCGAACAACGCACTTAACGATACGGCCAATATATTCCACATAGATACACGATGATGCGATCAACAATTAGTCGGTCAGTCGGCAAAGTTAACAGTCATGCATTTGTCCGATCGCAAACTCAGTTGTTGTCATTAAGCCGAAGCAATGGTTTCCAGCAGATGACACGAAGCTACTCCATAGGCCACACAGATGAAGAACATCATCACGACGACCACCATCATGATGATAGCACACCAGCACAGGGTACTTGGTTTCCTTTCATTGCTTCGCTGTATGCGTGCTAATGTGGCGTTAATATAGAGCTTTTCACTGTATGGATCCTAAACACAATTGAAGGATGTTTGGCCTAACTATGACATAATAGAAGAAAACTTACGTGATATTGGGAGCCGTCGCGACGTTCTTTGCTATTGTCACGCCTATCGGGGACCGTTCTTCTGTTTGGTAATTGACTGCACTTCGAAGTGGATACAGACGAATCTATAATTTACCTGCGGTTCTCCTGTTTTAATTAAGTACGCGTTTAATTTTCACGTCGTTACTGAGAATTTGGCACACTAACTATAATATGCATTGCAGACGATGGTCATCATTAGCTGTGGATAGTGGACGATTTGACAAAATACAAGATATCGATTTCAGACTTACATCACTTAGGGCTTAGGGTATACGGAAACGTACCAGAGTGATCTCATCAATTGATATTATTGTATATTTACTTCTAATAGAAATACCTGGCATACCTTCAAATACGGCTATGTGATAGCTAATTGCATACATTAACACAGCGATCAGAATTTTTGACTCCGAGGAAAAAATTGAAACCAACCAAACCGCTATAAACAAATACAAGAATAATTTACATTATATAAAATTAGTTTTTACTATTTAGATAGATACTCTTCATAGCCGATTTTCTCTAATATCTCCGCCTTTCCCAAAACCTCATCTTCTATCGAAATATAGTACTGCTCAAGTTTAAGTTGGTATTCTGGCATGAAAGCCGCGAGATTCCGGATAGCCAGCAAGGCCGCATTAGTGGCGTTGTTGATGGCTACAGTTGCTACCGGAATACCTCTCTGTAATTAGTTAGTGCAAAATTCCTTAATTCATTGAACGAAAAGGCGACTGACAGGCATCTGGACAATGGAATGCAATGAATCCACGCCGTCAAGTGAGCTTCCCTTAACAGGAACGCCAATAACGGGCAAAGTAGTCATGGCTGCAACCATTCCAGGTAAATGAGCGGCGCCGCCAGCTCCAGCGATAATTGTCCTCATCCCTCTAGCAGCGGCCTCTGTCGCATACTTCGCCATGCGGAAAGGTGTTCTGTGAGCTGACACTATGGTCACCTCGAATGGAACGCCGAACTGCTTCAGTATTCTAGCCCCGACAGCCATAACAGGCAAGTCTGAGTCAGAGCCCATAATAATTCCAACCAATGGCTTCTCATCTTCTATTTCTGAAGAGACGGCCTCATCCGCGCCTTGGATTTGAGCTAAACGAGTCTCGCATTCGTACATACTACCCGCGACAATATTGATATGACCCATCTTACGCCCTGGGCGCGTAATCTTGCCGTATAAGTGGAGAGTGGCACCACGAGTGGTCAATGACCGTTTGCAAATCTCGAGTTCTCCGTTGGGGTGGTCCGCGCCGAGGACGTTGAGCATGATGGCATTGGTGATAGGAGTCGATAGTGCCAATCCATTCTTCGCAATCGGTAGTCCCAATATAGCACGAATGTGGGCTTCAAACTGCGAGGTGGGGCAAGCGTCAATAGTGTAATGTCCAGAGTTGTGGGGTCGAGGCGCAATTTCATTCAATAAAATCTCCCCATTCTCCAGGAGAAACATCTCGACACCAAAAATACCAGCACCAGCAAAAGTCGAGACCGCCTTTTCGGCAAGATATCTAGCACGGGTCTGAACCGAATCCGGTATTCGAGCAGGAGCATAGACCAGGTGGCAGATATTGTTTGTCTGGATTGTTTCAACCGCAGGATATGACAATGTCGAACCATCTTTCTGGCGAACGACCATAACAGCCAACTCTTTCGTAAATGGTGCCCACTTCTCCGCGTATAAAGGGCGTGAGCGTAGAGCGCTCAGAGCACTCGAAATATCCACCACAGACGAGACAACATAGTTTCCACGACCATCGTATGCTTGAGTTCGCGATTTCAACATATATGGATATCCGAACTTCGAACCAATAGCCTTCAAGCTCTCTTCTGTATTTTCGACACTCACTGATTCCGGAGCAGCAATTCCCTTTCCAATTAGATGCATCTTCTGCATATATTTATCCTGAATAAGCTTAATTGTGTCTGGCGCGGGATGGATCTCTAGTTCCGGCTTTTCCTTCTGTAGCTCGATCAAAACATCAGCATTAACATGCTCAATTTCGACAGTCAAAATGTCAACTCTAGAAGCCAACTCTCTCACTGCTGACGCATCTGAAAATGACCCGTTAACATGGAGTGTCGAGGCCCGAATCTGTTTCGCAGGCGCATTCTCGGCGTCTAGGATCAAAGTGTCAACGTTCAGTCTGCTGGCAGCTTCAACAAGCATACGACCAAGCTGTCCACCTCCCAAAATGCCAATTGTCCGAGAATCCATGTTTTCTATTCAAAAGCGACTGAGCAAATGCTGACACTGCGAGAATGCTAAAGTTGGGGTTCGGAGCAGACTAAATTTGATATCCATAACCCACAAAAATTTCCGGGCAGCCTCAGGAACTTTACCCGGCTCTCCACAACTCTTTTAACTTCTGAACGAGCCTATAACATGTGACTCAACCATTAAGGTTTTGTTACTACGGCAACAGCCTGTTTGTTTCCACAGCGCCGCAGCGGACTTCCGTCCTGTAAAACTGCGCGTTAGCTTGGTTCGGACATTGCAGTGAACTCTTTATTACAAGCGCACACAGCAACATATCAACGGTACGAGCAAATAAAATTTGGCGAGCTTTAGGTACAATCTGGAGCCAACAATGGGCTCCGAAATAGTTTCCTTCGACATGTTCGAGCACCAGAAGGAGAACATTCAGCCCCTCCATGAAGGCCGTTCTGCTGCAGCGCTCGCCAAAGCATTCGGCGTCGATGCTATGAATGCCAGCCGCGATAAACAAGTACCAGCGCGAGACGAGTTTGAGAAACGGATTGAAATGGCGGAGGATCTCGACGATCCCTTGGAAATCTGGTTAGAATATCTCCGCTGGACACACGAAACGTACCCTCAAGGTGCGAGTGCCGAAAGTGGACTTATCTCGCTTCTCGAACGATGTGCTACGCAATTTCAGAATGCATCTCATTATGCGAATGATCCCAGATACCTACGTATATGGATGGAATATATTCAGTATAATGATTCGCCGTCTGAAATGTTTTCATTCTTGATGCAGCGAGACATTGGGCTCCGGCTAGCTACATTTTACGAAGAATATGCGCATTATTTAGAATCAATTGGTCGTAAACATCAGGCTGATGACGTCTTCAGAATGGGGATTGAGAATGAGGCGAGACCGCTGGATCGATTGAGACGAAGATATTCAGAATTTTTGCAGCGCTTAGAAGCCAATCCTCCTGATCCAAATGAGCCGCGGTCACCGATCATGCCTGTAGTCAGACCTGCATTGGCTACTTTGGAATTGGCCAGCGTCGAAAGAGACGCCAATCCTCAGCAACGGCAATCGCAGCAGCCAATTCAGCCCGAAACATCCAGACCACGAGCGAAAATGTCTATTTTCATTGATCCAGATGGTGGCGCTTCTGGTCCTGCGGACCGTTTGGGTGGCTGGGAATCTATTGGAACTATTGCTGAAAGAAGGAAGGAAAACACTATAGATGCTAGGCCATTTGAAGGAGAAACGATGAGAATGAGCCAACCACCATCATCAGCAACGCGAGCGAAATTGACAATATTCCGTGATACGGGGACTGAAGTACCATCTCAGCAACCTCAGCTTAAGATTCCAGCGCTACCGCAACAGCCTCTGCAAGGCCAGAAGGTGAAACGAGAGGAGAAGTTTGTGGCCAATATGAATGCGGTGTATCCAGAAGGCGAGGCTGAAGAAATGTCTTTTGAAGAACTGCGTGCAAAGGCAAGGGGGCTACTGCGACAGAAGTCAGCAAACAAGGTACAGCAATCACCAGCTTCTGTCGATCGGGTCGTCCCTTCATTAGCTCCGTCCTCCACAACTGGAGCAGATCGCTCAGCTATCGTTGAGCGTACTCCACTTGGACCTTCGAGGAAGGCTATCCTCACGTCCGCCCTTCAAGAACAACCGCATTTCCAGCCATTAGCTGTACAGACTCAGCCTCTGAAAGGTATTGAGATCGTGCGCAAGCTGGAACAGAGCTAACTTACAATTTAGACTCGCCTATTAATCCTCGTCGTCGCCCCGCATCTCCAACTATGACCGTCCACACTCGTGCCGCAACTGATGAAATTTACAGCATGTTTAATCAGCCACTAAAATGCGATATAGACGAAGTAGAAAATCAAGGTATTCCAGACAGTAGTGATGAAGACGAAGACGAAGACGAAGAGGACGATGACGATGAAGAGGACGATGACAATGACAATGACGATGACAATGACAATGACAATGACGGTGACGGTGACGGTGACGGTGAAAATGACGCCAGCGACGAAGACGAAGACGAAGATGACAATAGCGATGACGATGGATGTCCACGATCTCAACAAGGAAGAGCTTATGAAGACGACAGTCAAGATGAGCGCGGCCGCGACTATGTAATTGAGCAACAACAGGATAACAATGCGAATAACAAGCCTTCAAATGGAGTATATCGAGACCATTCCAACGACATGGACAGATCGTCCACCGCATCGCAGAATGTCCCTGCGACTCCTCATCAAGATCGTGCTCCTCTAGTGTCGATAGAGCGTTATGGCATTGCAATGATGACACCAATTGTCGAATCCACAGAGTCAATTGCAACTATCACAAGATCCACGAAATCGAAACATAACGGACTTTTGGACAACTTTGATGAAAACGTCGAAAGTTCGCCATTTGTTGAACATCCTGCTCCTCGCCGAGATGATTACGCAACCAACGATATTAAGCAATTCTCTCCGATTTCGAACGATGTATGTGTTACGGATCGCACTAATATCACAGAGATCTGGACGCGGAAGCCGATTATTACGGATTTGTTGGTCAATCCCATGGACGAATCTATTCGGAATACAATTCTTGAAAATGTGGTTCCTTCTCTTCAATCATGTCGCGGGTACTTTCATAATGCTCAACTAAGACTAGGACGTTCTGAGGTTCTCAAGCGCAACGTCAAGACTAATAAGAACAACACATCTAGTGAGGATGTAGATATTGAGCTGCAAGGTTCTGTTTATCGTCTCCGACGTGAACTTGGCGAGGGCGCATTTGCTCCTGTGTATCTTTTTGAAGTCATGGACAGCGACGAGAATTTTTTGGAGGACGGAAAGTCTCGATTGCGTGCTATTAAAATGGAACATCCTCCAAGTGCTTGGGAGTTTTATATCATGCAGGAGATAGAGCGGCGGCTGAGTGCTGATGCTGATATCAGTATACCGAAAGACCTTCGTACGCGGGCATTGGATTCGGTTATTCACGCGAGGGAGTTACACATGTTCGGCGACACATCTTGCTTGATTCTGGATTACAACGACCAAGGAACAATTTTGGACCTCGTAAACCTCGTTAAAGCTGAAAGTATTAAGTCATCTTCAGCGCCAGTGTTGGGCTTGGACGAATGCGTTGCCATGTTCTTCACGATTGAGCTCTTGCGGACGATTGAAGCACTACATGAAACTGGTATCCTGCACGGTGACTTGAAGCCGGATAATTGTATGGTTAGAATATTACCAGGGAACGAATCTTTGTCAATGGCCAGACTATCGTTGAGTGATTCGACTTCGAGGCGACAATCAAATAGAACAATATTATCTCCGTATAAGGCGAGCGGTGAGCAAGGATGGTTGACAAAAGGCATCTCGCTTATTGATTTTGGAAGAGCGATTGACTTGACGGTGTACGACCATAAACGCGACGTTCAGTTTATTGCAGATTGGAATACTTCAGCTCAAGACTGTGCGGAGATGAGAGAACTGCGGCCGTGGACATACCAGGTCGATTATCATGGCTTGGCGAGTATCATTCATATGATGCTTTTCGGCAAGTACATAGAGATTACGACTGACTCTCAACCTGGATACGGCAGACGAAAGCATTATCGAATCACTCAGAGCTTTAAGCGGTATTGGCAGCAAGATATCTGGAGGGAGTTATTTGAACTGCTGCTGAATTCCGTGGCAGAGAGCCTGGCCGGCATAGCGGATGTTCATGGCGAAAGTGCGACTCCAGTGAAGACGTTCCCAATAACAAAAAGCCTACGGAACTGCAGAGAGAAGATGGAAGAGTTCTTGGAAACTGATGGAGAGAGAAATGGCATGTCGTTGCGGACGTCGCTGCAGAAGTTGGAGAATTTAGTTTCCGCTGAGAGGAGAAAAGCGGGAATATGAACAATTTTGTGCAATAGATCGACATATGTTAATGAGTAACGATAAGATAATAGGTATTATGGTATATAGTTTTTGACGCGAGGTCTCCCGAAAGCAGACGAAAGTAAATTAAGTTAGCATAGGGTAAGGGGCGAGCCATTTGATCTGACCGTTGTACACAGCGAGAGTTGTCCTTGGCGTGCCCATTCAAATGAGCCGCGCGATATGACGCGGTCGGAACCCGAGAGCTGAACAAGCTTGATAATTGTTCTCCGGCAGGCAAACAGGGGATATATTTACTAAGTTTACTGTAGAGAAACTAAAGTCACGAGGAACTCTCCGCCATACAACCCTCAACTGCGGTGTCGGTTACTATTTGCGACTATTGCTAATGAATGACATCTAACTATAAATCTTTAACCACCTTTAAATCAGACGACTGAGTCTGCTCTAATTACACCATATATGTCAACAGTTCGCGCCAGTTGTGTCAACACAAAGACTTCGGAGGTCCCTTCGCGAACTGTCCTTGATCAAGAAAGACCGATGCAACATCCTTGATTGGACATATGAATAATTTTGCAAATAAAGACTCGCTGTTGTCGTTATGCTTTTATTCAGGGTAAGTTATATGCCATCGTAAATATATCGAGTAATTTGATGCCATTTCAGGCAGGTTTAGTTGAGCAGACACGTGTCTCTGAGTGACGCATGATTGGTCGACTAAAATGCGCCACGCGAGGCTCAAGAGGCTTCTGCACCGCCATACATGCCAATGCAAGTGCTGTCGTTGCCTGTCGTTGGCCCAACGTTGACATTGAGCGGGACAAGCCTTCGAGGCTACACGCGGAGGGCCCGCCAGCAACCGTCGCTGTCGCCTTCGTGTATTTCTTCTTCCATAAGGCAAGCACACAAACTTGCACGGCGAGACAGAGATCGCACCTTGTCTCTTATATTGCGTTTGCCTATTTGTCCAGTTAGATAGGCATTTGAACACTAATATCACATTATGAAATTCGGTCAGCAACTGCAAGATTCGCTTATTCGGTGAGTATTTTCGTGATCCTTCATCATGCGCCATGGCTAACTTGTTCGTAGCGACTATTACTACTACTACATCGACTATGAAGGACTGAAGGACCTTCTCGACTCCGGTAGACCGGACGAGGAGTGGACTGAGGAGTCAGAGGAGACCTTTGTCAGGGCTCTCGAGGAGGAGCTCGAGAAGGTGTATGACTTCCAGAAGCTGCGGACATACTCCATTAACCAGCGCGTCAAGGAAATGGACGGCAAGGTCCAGGACGCGATTCGATCTATCGACACCTCGTCTCCGCTATCGGAGCAGGCCTTCGAAGACCTCGAACTCGATCTCGAAGAAATTCTATCCGACGTGCACGATCTCGCAAAGTTCACGCAACTCAATTACACTGGTTTCCAGAAGATTATTAAGAAGCATGACAAAGTCACGAAATGGATACTCAAGCCAATTTTTGCGGCCCGTCTGAATGCGAAGCCGTTTTTCAAGGACGATTACGACAATTTGGTCGTCAAGCTCTCGAAGCTGTACGATTTAGTTCGAACACGAGGAAATCCCATCAAGGGTGACAGTTCCGCGGGCGGAAGTCAACAGAACTTCGTTCGCCAGACTACAAAGTACTGGGTCCATGCAGACAATATCACCGAGCTTAAGTTGCTTATCCTCAAGCATCTTCCGGTCTTGGTTTTCAACGCGAGCAAGGAGTTTGAGAAGGAGGATTCTGCGATTTCGTCGATTTACTTTGACAATGATAACCTCGATCTGTATCGTGGCCGGTTGGAGAAGAGTGAGGGCGCGGAAGCAATTCGATTGCGTTGGTACGGTGGCATGGCCACTGATGTTGTCTTCGTGGAGAGAAAAACTCATCGGGAGGACTGGACCGGTGAGAAGTCCGTCAAGGCCCGATTCTCCCTCAAAGAGAAGAACGTCAATGCGTTCTTGAAAGGTGAATACACCGTCGACCGAGCGTTTAAGAAAATGCGTGAAGATGGTAAGAAATCGCTGAAGGAAATTGACGACCTTGAGCAGCTTGCTCGAGAAGTCCAGTACACTGTCCTGACAAAGAAGTTGAGGCCAGTCGTTCGTTCGTTTTACAACCGCACAGCGTTCCAGCTCCCTGGTGACGCGCGGGTGCGGATTTCGCTTGACACTGAGCTTTCCATGATCCGTGAAGATGATTATGACGGACGCAAGCGCGCTGGAAATAACTGGCGTCGTATGGATATTGGTGTCGACTGGCCATTCAACCAACTATCTGACGCGGATATTGAGCGGTTCCCTTACGCAGTCCTTGAGGTTAAGCTTCAGACACAGATGGGTCAGGAGCCACCTCAATGGGTCCGTGACCTTGTCGCCAGTCACTTAGTCGAAGCTGTTCCCAAGTTCTCCAAGTTTATCCACGGCGTCGCGACCATGCTTCCCAAGAAGGTAAATCTTATTCCATTCTGGATGCCACAGATGGACGTCGACATTAGAAAGCCTGTTACCCACCAGTTTGGTATCGAGCGGCCCACAAACGGTTCATCATCGGTGGTGAATTCAGACGACCTATTGAGCTCCAATTCAGGTGATATGGATGAGGAGTATTCACTGGACCATAACGGCGACACGCATGCGTATGCGTCGGATGACGATGACGAAGTGGCTGAGAATATCCCACTTATGGGCATCCGTCGCAACGGCAGGCGGTCACGGTCGGCACAAACCCAATTCAATGAGACGATTCACCAATTTGGATCGACTGTTCGCAGCTGGGCCAGGGCATTCTTCTTGGAACCGGATGCATCCAATGGTCCACGACAGGCAGTGCTCGAGCGCGTTTTCCATGCGCCTCCTGGAAAGCTAATCCATGTGCCCGTCCGAATCGAACCGAAAGTCTACTTCGCCAACGAGCGTACGTTTCTGTCATGGCTCGAAATCAGCATTTTCTTGTCCGCTGTCGCGGGAAGTTTACATTCATTTGGTGACGGTCGCGCTCAGAACGCGTCGTTCTTCTTTGTATGCACTGCAGTTGTCATGGTCATGTATAGCATAGGGCTGTACCTCTGGCGTGTCCGCGCGATCAGAAACCGGAGGGCGATTAGATATGACGACAGAATCGGCACATCCATTGTGTGCTTCACATTTGTCATGTCTGTCTTAGTTAACTATGTGATCCAGGTATTCTAAGCACATAAGACTACAATTTGGTTGTACTTCTGGGGATAAATGGTTTCTGGACGGAGTATATTGAAAGAGAAACGATTAAAAGTGCATTTGTCTTGAATCCATTTTGTGTGCATTGGTTTCTTTCTTTTTGCTTGTGATATATGCATTAGTAATTGTTGTAGATCACGTCGTGTTAATAATGTAACCGTATGGCGCCTTATCTCTCCGGCAATCAGATTTCCCTAGCGGGTTACGTTCGGGTTTACGTTCAATACTTGTGGGACATTGCTGTATTATACGTTTGTAAACATATTCGTCCTCAAAAATCATTAGACAAGTAACTGTCCTTTCACTCTTGGTGTATTAATGTGTCCTATGTAAAATACTGCGCGATCCATTTTCATTTATTCTTCGGATGTGATGTAGCTCTGCTTGATATCCTTCCATTGTTTCTGTACAACGAGTTAGTCCCTACTCACACGAGCGCGAGACCCGTTGAGGATTGTATGTCACTTACGCCCGCGTTCAATCGGTCCCAGATTTTATCAATTGTGGAGTCGAAGCCACTGTAAACAGGTGTTAGCAAATTTCAAACTCTCCTATGCGAACACACAATGCCTATAGTTTTTTTTTCCCCATTGCTTAAAATTAACCACTCACATCTCAAACGCGAAGGCACCGAAAAGAATGGTACCGACATAGACCGAGTTCCGGCGCATAAAAGTGTTGTAGATGATGGATGAAACAGCCTGTCAAGATCTCGTCGTTAGCAAAGTGTTTCCCTTCGTTGCGGTCTAATTACTCCAACGCATCGACAAGTTTTCGAGACTCTAAATTTTTCAGTGCATGTCTCTCATGATATGTAGGTATTCTCGCTTGAACATTCACGATTAAAAACCGCGTCTCGATTTTTCAACAGTCCATCGTAGCAATCCCAAGCCATCCGTCACCAAAAATTCCCAAAATTTATTAAAATCCAAATCATACCATTGTGAAATATGTAAACTATTTCTCTAAAGCGTCGCCTGAGGTGTAGGTCTATGAACTTCAAAGTCGTGTACTGCTTAGTTGAATCGCAAGCAATCAGTCTTAAGGAGGATTCCCCGGCCGGTAGTTTGGCATCGACTGGTCGTTGATTGGCTCGCGAAAAACCCTATTCACAGCGCTCTTTGGCGTAGGCTAATAGAGATGTGGTGGAAATGTGGAAGCATTAGGATTTAGTACAGGACCCTTGCCAAACAAGGACTTTAGCGTGCGTCGTAGTAATTGATTCTTTAACACACCAAACAAGCTGATCCGCCGGCACATCATTCACGACCGTCAAGATCTGTACAGTTTCTTTGTCACGAATTCAGAATGACGAGTACGACAAGTCCGCTACGACCTTTGTCGTCCCTACAATACGGAGATTCATTGAGCTATCTAAGCCCGTCATCAGGGTCCGACAATAGTTTCGCGACGCCGCCTATGTCGCCTGCATCTAGCACGCCGCGGGGTGCGAGCACATCATCTGTTGCGGCCACTGCTGCGTCGCCTCCGAGTGGGGCTTCCGTTGCTGGGATAGTGACGACTCCGAGGGGAGAGAGGGTAATTCCTACGACGGCGAGGAATGATGGGAGTGTGCGCAAGGAAATTAGGATTAGACCAGGGTTTGTGCCGACGGAGGATGTGGCGAGGTATAATGTCGCGGAGCGAGTGCAATTGCGGCGGCAGCGGTTGGCGAGGGAGAAGGCGTTGGGAGAGCAAGGGCCAGTTACTGCGGAGGCCGGCGATGTGGAGAAAGATGTTGATGATGCAAGTAACGTTTTGGAGGGCCTGGTCATTGATGAGCGCGGCACTGCTGCTACTGCAGCAAAACTGGGATCGGACGAGTGGGACTCTATTACGCAGGTCGGATTTGCTGTTGCGTCTGCTACGGCAAAGCCAACCGAGCGACCTCGCATTGCGCCCACCAGACAGCCGAAGAATGCGCCGTCGGATCGATCTGGCGGATGGTCGCGGTCGAATTCAGTGGACTCGACAACGTCGCAGGAATCGAATGATAATTCTCATAAAACTGCGGCAGATTCATACTCGGCTACCACTCCCAGGGCTGCGCCATCAGCATCCAAGACAGCGAAGCCTGTCGAAAGGGGACAGGCCACGGCGACATTTTTTGCGTTGCCTGTGAAGGACGAGTCGGCTGCGACAGTGCCGACTACATGTGCCACTGAATTCACTACGTCAACTGGTTGGGGCACGCAGACGTCGCCCACGACCACGAATGCAACCGGTTGGGATATGCCCAATGAGTCAGCTATGGGTGCATGGAGCTGCGTTGCCTCACAATCGGATTGGACTCCATTAGAATCCGCGACGTCAGTGCCTACGAACTCAGCTGCTATGAAGACCGCGTCCACACAGAGATCAGGCATGCCTGATAAAGCCGAAGGACACGATCGCGGTAGATCGGGATGGAAGAATGACAACGACGGAGACAGCCATGATTCGTTCCGTCGCAACGGTCGCAGCGACAACACGCCCGATTCACGATCAGGGTTTCCAGATCGCCGCCGCAGTGGACGCGACGGAGATTATTCGTCTCCCGCACCCTCATCGCATTTGCAGTGGACAGACTCGAATGGCACGCCGGATAACGGACCGCGTCGTGTGAATCCGGACCGTCGTGGACGGTCGCCGGAAGAACGCAAGCGCGCGTTTGAAGAATTCCTTAATCGCCCGCTGGAAACGAAACATAATTACCCGTCCTTCAACCAATTCGTCGGCGCGCGCGGGACGAGTACTCGTGTTGGGGCATGGACGTCGTCGTCCGAGAATAACAAGGACAAGGAAATGACCGACGGTGAGAAAATTAATGGGGTATCCAGGCGGGCGTCGTCGCCTGGAAAGGTGCTTGAAAGTCGATATGCGCATTGACTGATGGCGAGATTGCGCTGTACAGTTGTGGCGTTTGTATTATTAGCAACTTGTGGACATAATGAGTGGGTACGATAGAGAGGGATAAAATTAGTAAACGGATATGTGGGGTAGGCGTTGCGTTGTTGATTGTTAATTTGCATAGCGGTAACAAGGTAATTATGATTAAAATCTTCAAACTAAGGCAAGTGGTTATATAATTTAATTTAATTTAATTTAAATTAAATTAAATTTAATTTAATTTACCTTGCACTTTAATTGGAGAACCTTAAATGAACAGATTATGTAGTGCATAAGCACCAGAACAGAACAATTATACGACCACAATTGTATTTATTTTAAAATTACACCGGCATCGATAGAATGACACGGCTGATTGTCCTGAGAGGGCAGTTACTAATCAGAAAAAGAAGCTGGGCAGGCCCGAAACGCGAGCCAGATGATAGGGGCTGGTACGGGCTTTCAATTGATTCGGCACCATCGTTTGTTGCAGCCGCCCTTGTGGCTTGTCAGCGACATTGTCACGGAATTCTATATAGGTATTATTAGTATGTGTATATGTGTAGAAACTGAGCATTTCATGGCTCGTGAACTACATATCGCAATCTTTCGCTGTCGGTCTGTGCCCTGGAGGCGGATTGCGCCGGAGTTGCCACTTGCAATGGTCAGGCAGTCCACGGATCAGTAGTAAGAGAGCAGAAAGTAATAATGAATAATCTCCAAGCCATGCTCTGTTCTCGGTCTCTGGAAGCCAAAAATAGAAAAATCTGGGGATGACGTCAGGTTGTGGCTGGTGGTTAGACCGCCGAAACGTCAAAACCTTATATAGGCGCAGGGGTGGCGGCGCTTATGCAAGCCCCGGAACGGTTACACCACAACGTTCCGGTGACTTCCTATTGCACGTGAGCCGTGTTGATATAGTCGTATGTCGACATATTCACAACCATGTCTTCCCCAAACGATGCCATAAAGCGAGAACGAGCGCAGGTGTGAAATGGTATAGATATGGCTGCTAGCTTGTCGGCCGAGCGAAATAACATAACTAGCTGGACAGGCGGTTTCACGCTATCTCTAGTCGTCTGTAAGGGCAAACAAGGCACAGGCACATGGCGCTAGCGAAAGTCTAATCCTTCGGAACAGGCAAGGAGTGGCTGGGAGGAGGGAGTCTATCAAAAATAGCATTCGTCAGTCAACTCGCAGTATCTTCTACTCACTAAATTTCTACTGTTACTACTCAAGGATCATTGTTCTATTCGCGGCTCGATCACAGGGAGTGCTCATATAAGAGCCCCGTAGGCCCATCCTATCCGTTCCAAATAATTAAACAATTCACACTCTGCCCCCGTGTACTTTACATCCAACGAAATGATCTTCCGCACTGCAGCGCTTCTCTTCTTGTCCGGCCTCGCGGCTCGCGTCGCCGCCCAATCCACAGCAAACTGCGACCCCCTCCTGGCCTCCTGCCCGCCTGATCCCGCCCTCGGCGGCTCCATCTCCCTCGACTTCACCCAGGGGTCCTCCAGTCGCATCAACCCTGTCTACAGCCCCGGCGACATCTCCTACACTGCAGACATGGGCATGCAGATGACAATCAACCAGCTCGGTGACGGCCCCACAGTCGCCTCCGACTTTTACATCTTTTTTGGCAAGGTCGAGGTCGTTGCACAGTGTGCACCCGGCACAGGCATTGTTTCCTCCGTTGTCCTGATAAGTGACGACAACGACGAGATTGATCTCGAGTGGACCGGCGGTGATGCCTACCATGGTGAGATTCATATTGATTACTCGAATGTCAGAGGGCTGACGTTTCACAGTTCAAACCAACTACTTCTCGAAGGGCCAGACCGGATCGTACGACCGTGGTGGAATGACGGATGTCGCCAACCCGCAGTCCACATTCCACACATACACAATCGACTGGAACAGCGACTCGCTAACCTGGTACGTTGACGGCGCAGTCGCTCGCGTACTCCCTTCAAACGCTCCTGACGGATACCCCCAGACTCCTATGCAGATCAAGATCGGTTCCTGGGTCGGCGGTAGTCCAGACAACGCTCCTGGCACTATTGCTTGGGCTGGTGGCCTTACAGACTTCTCGCAGGCTCCATTCAATTTTTATATCCAGAGCTTGAAGGTCACGGATTACTCGACTGGCACTGAGTACGTCTATACTGACAACACTGGCAGCGAGGACAGCATCCAGGCTGTCAGTGGCTCTCCGGGCGGTTTGGCTTCAGAGACATCTTCCGGAGCTGCAACATCTTCTTCCGAGTCTGTCTTACCCACCACTACTACTGATCCCACCACCTCGACCTCGTCTGCGGAATCCACTTCGTCCTCCGTGACATCGACGGTGCCGGCTACGTCGTCCTCCCCGAGTAGCTCGACTTCAGTGGTGTCCACTAGTGACTCTGCTTCGATCGCGTCTCCGTCGTCGTCGACTTCCTCGTCTTTAACTGTGTCGACAGCTTCCTCGTCGTTGAGTACATCGTCGACAGCTACCTCCTCGTCGTTAACGTCGACAGCTACCTCGTTAATTTCATCGTCGACAACTTCCTCTTCGTCCGCGTCGTCTAGCACCTCGATTGCTATTTCTAGCTCTTCCGCTTCTTCGTCGACTGCGTCCTCTTTCTTGTCCTCTTCGTCGTCATTGTCTTCACCGCCGGCCGTTACTTCCGCCACTTCGTCTGTGTCATTCCTCGTTGGCAGTGCCTCTGCTGTCTCAACTCTCGCAGGCAGTACCATCGCGTCGCCGATCCCTGTTCACAATATGACTTCCGTGGCTTTCGTCTCGACCCTGTCGACTATCACAACTTCATCAAATTTGACCACCACTGCTAGTTTCTCTGGCTTCGTCAACCGGACGTCATCGACCACTTCAGCAACCCGCACCGCGGGCGCGAGCTCATTGAAGACCAGCCAACCAATCGCTGTGCAGACCACCAATGCGGCCATCTCCGCGATCAACCTTGATTCCAGCAAGCTCTGGGTCCTGTTCCTTGGCGTTCTCAGTGTCGCGATTGTCATGGCTTGAACGTAACCATGCCCGTTTCATTTCAAGCGTTACCAGCATTTACATCTGGGCAGAATTCATGGCGTTCTCTTTGTGTTCGTGTATCGTTAATCTTTAATCATTTCTTCTGGCTTTTATATGGCGAATGGCGGCTCTTGTAGCGTAATATGTGATGCATCTGGTTCGTGTTTGTTATTAATATTGTGAGATATGTGTGAATGTGAGTGTAAATAATTTAATTATAGACTAATCTTAATCTACTGGGAGATACACCTGCGACCGTCAGCTAAGCTATCGGTTTTCGACAGAAAATTGAAAGGAATCCAGAGTTTATGTGACGTTTTGAGTGTCTCGTACCAGAATTTGAAACCACATTATATCAGGGTTACAGGGTTCATCAGATGCGCTGGGTTTCACCTTTCTAAATTTAGATGAAGGGATATCATCGCTGACACGTCTATGATCAGGCTGAAGTCGAAAATAGGTTTGGCTTCAGCGATTTGTCTCTTATTTACGGCGGTTAATGCAATCAAGAAGGTTTATTTTTGCCGTTTCATTGATGAGGAGAATAGGGGCCCTCATTTGATCCCATTTCGCGGCAACGATTAGTCCTCGCACTCACCGAAGTCTAGAGACCTATAGAGTAGATATAGCGGTACATTTCAGCTTTGATCCATGGACATTTTCATTTTCTTGAATATATGCACTTTGTCAGCGATATAATCCGGTTGGGAGCGCTCCCACTCGGTAAACTACTGTAGCAAGACACTTTCCCTGTCAAGAAGGTGAACCCAGTCTACTCATTGTTTCCAGTTCAATTCTTTTGTAAAATGTAGTCAGATGTCAGAATTCCTCCATTGGTCCAGTCTGTTACCTATGGTTGTCGAATCGATGATCATATAAATCATATAATTCAAAACCGTCGTCTTTACGAACAAATGAACAGAACCTTTGAATTTCATATTAGCAGTTCTCAACTCCTCGCTGTTCGCAATGAGATGTGATAGCTAAACTTTCGGTCAATATGAATCCCTAACCCTGTAGATTAAAGGACACGCGGCTCTCGATATTATAGAGTATCTGAACAAGATCACAAAGTCCGCGACGAGAAGGAATTCATAAAATGCCCAATCCAAAAAATAAAGTCAATCTATCGTATGTTCCACTTTAAGCAATAGCTTTATTAGGAGAACGTTGAGAGAGCTGACGACGTCGTTTGGTGACTAGATCACTACCTGATCTTAAAAACGCGACTGATGATGAGATTGTTAAGGTATACCAATGTCACTGGGCTTTTTTTTTCGCTGAATCTATGATAATTTTTTCAGTTACTGGATATTTAGATGGAAATTGGCGCTAACAGGTATAGATCCTAGCCGGCAAAGGCTACACACAAATCTTCAACCTGATCGACATCCGGCTCACACTCGGCTTTCTGTCCGTCATCGTTGCGGCAGCGGCAGGCGGTTACGACTACTACGTTGGATTTGAGAAAGCAAAGACGTACACAGCTATTGGTGTTTCTTTTTACTTTGTACTGAATATGGCGATGACGATATGGATCATGTATTTTGAGAAGGGGACTATTTACCAGGGCTCCAAAGGTGGGAAAAAGGTATTCCCTATTTTTTTCGTCTTGCACATGCCATTTGGCTAATGCAGTATAGTGAGTTTGCTAATGATGGTGTTTAGATTTCGGTCATGTCGACGACGAAGAAATATACGCCAATATACGATCTCAAAGTGACGGAAACTACAACGTCACAATCGACACAAGCGAAGAAACCATTCACAGAGTTTTTCGACAGTAGTGGGTATATTGTGAGGAAGCCACTAGAAGAATGGATAGATGGTATAGTTACATCTATCGTGCAGGACGGTGGTGCTACGGCGAGCAACTCTAAAGATGGAAGAAAGAAACAAAAGTAGGGCGTACATAGGAAGTTTGAGCTTATGTAGACTGACGTGCAGGATATTGGGATGGCATTATTGTATTGTAGCTACTTGTCTTAATAAGCATAGGATCTTGCATGAGCTAGTAACTCTCAGAAAGCCTCGTTAGCATGGAGATCCATCTCCACTTACTTCCGCTCTTCAAGGTTACGTCGAATTAGAATAGCTTATATGCGAATAGAGCATGTAACATTTGTTAATCGACTGATCAGTGGAAAAATAAATACTAACCAAAAACAATAATTCTCCTGCTGAAGGCGAAATCAGATCTGATAATTAAAATATGCAGGGCCGCCATGTGCAGCGCAGTGTAGTTGCTACTGACAATGAAGCTCAGAAAGGACGAGAAACAGAACTTCATAAGCAGTACAGAAAGACGGCAAAGGAATAGACGAGGAGCCGAGTGTATCCCGACATCTACAATAGTACAGGCGGAATAACTTCCTCAAATAATTAAGCCTTTTAAGGTATCAGATAAATTAACAGAGGCCACTATACATGTTTCATGTTTTGGCATGACATATCCCGGATGAAAGAGCAAGACAATAAGACGCGACACTCTATAATTACTAGCCTACCAAACAAGTACCAATCTTACCAACCAACAATTAAAGTGCCATACCGAATACTAAATACAGAAATGAGAACACACACCCATTGCGATTTTAAATAATATACAAGTCAAATGATAGACTCCGGCAATATTGATACAACTGTTGGATGTACGCGAACACGACGAAAATTTAAAACAGTAGCCGAATATGAACGTTTAACCAGTTGCAACACCAAACAAAGAATAAGTTAAACGACAATCGTTAAAATTAAATTCATGGCTGTAAAATCGAAGAAACATGCGTATGCTGTAAGTATATACATTTGAAGAAATAGGCTGCTTCAGTAAACGAAAACATTAGCATAATCACATGACAAAAAATTAGGGCATACTAACCGTCTATGAAAATAACACCAATCGCCATCATATAATCTCATTTCTCTCTTCTTCCACTCACTTCAGCTCACTGAGTTCCTGCTCATACATAGCCAGCAAATTTTCGCTCTCCGCAATCGCACGACGGTGTCTCTCAAGCTCATCCTCAATTTTCTGGCGTTTGGATCGGAGGAATTCGCGCACTTTTTCGGCATCGCCACGAATGACAACCGGAATGTCCAACCCTCGATTCGATGCTGGCGGCACAGCCGGCTCTAACGACGTAGTCGTTTGACCGGATGCGACCGTGGACGAGGAACTGGGATTCAGGATCGAACTAATGCTATTCACACGAGCGATTTCACTCGCTGTTGCAGGAGCATTCCCCTCTGTATCCGAATTTCGCCGTTTCGTGGCAGGTACTTGAATGCGGCCCTCAACCGGTTGGCTCAAAGGGTACTGGATCGGGGGGAGACGAGAAGATTCCTCGGATTGCTGCTCGGCACCGTCGGCGTTGACATCGATCGGCGATTCCGGTCGATCCGTCATTGCCGGCAGATTCGGTCGTGGCAGCGGGGTGGATGAGGAAGTCGGAGATGTAGACCGAAACGCTCCAGTGAAGTCAATAGGCGGCGGAGGAGTGGATGCCGCGGCCTGAGAGGGCGAGTGCTGCCAGCTTGGAATACCAAGATGTCGAATTGCGGAAGAATTATCACGCGCAGCCGAAGAGAGCGGCGGGTAAGCCTGTAGAGATTGCTGCTGCTGTGGTCGCGAGAGTTGGTCGAGGGACCGATCGTGAGGAGGGGCGAAAATCTGAGGAAGATACCGGGGCAGAGATTCGTTATGATCCTGTGGTCCCGAATAAGGCGAACGTAATTGGCTGCGCTGGGTAGGGCCGCTTTCGCCATCCTCGTCGGACTCGGACCCACCACCCGATACCGGACGATATTGCTGCCTCTGCTGGCTCGAAGCCTCGAAGCCAGGCTGTTGCTGCTCGGGTGGATACTGGACTGGTGGGAGCGCATTGGGGGTGACGGGCGGCGCGACCCGCTTGCGACGCTTGATCACGCTCTTCTTCATTGCGACAGGCCGATGCACTCCGTGGAGCTTATAGTAAAGGCCTAGATCAATATACTTTGTAAGCGGTATGCACCCCATAATAACTCTCTCACATTAAGACCTGCCCTTGGATCTGGTCCCTTCTAACGGAAGCCGCAACCCTATTCCATCATAGGATTCACGTAACTTGTGGTCTAGAACAGGAACTCTGACGATCTGGCACAAAGGGTATTCTCAAAGACAAGTCGGTCACTGCACAGAATCTATATGCTGGCATCTGCCAAGGCGCGGAAAAATAGCGCTACAAATGAACACGCTAGACCTGGCAAGCGATACGACACGAGAAGGAACAGAAAGAAAGGCAAGTGGCTACGTACCGCATGCGTTGCAAATTGTATGGCCGACCTCGTCTCGCCGCCACAGCGGCGTGATTGTCGTCCCGCAGTTCTGGCATGAAATAATGACGGCTGGATTGGCCAGATTGTTGACCTGATGGTTAGGAGGAATCGAGGCTGTGTGTTGTAGAGATTGCTGCGAGGACCGTTGGTAGGCTGGTTGTTCGTAACTTTCCCTTCGAGACGCATTGGTCTCGCCTGTCGTAGATTGAAATCGAGCATCGTCGTGTTGCTGTTGCTGGTGCCTAAGATGCTGCTGGAGGGTGGAGGCCATCTGAGCGGCCTTCGCCACACGGTTGTTGTAGGCCGGGCATCCGCTACACGCTCGGGCGCCACCGGTACCGTTGCAATGGCCATCGCCAGGACAGGTACCAGGAACGCCGTGATCAGCTGTTATGAACAAGTTGACGGCAGCGTCGACGTCTGCTCCAGCCACACTGCCTCCAGTGATGGAGACTACGGCGGTCTGCGGTGGACGCTTAAGATTGACTGGCCGCGAGATATTGCGGGCTTTGAGATATAAGCCACAGGCGTTGCAGATAGTAGTACCGTCTGGGGCTCGTCGCCAGAGTGGGGTGCGTGTTGTGCCACAGTTGCTGCAAACCTGACCTATTGACTCTATGGGAGAAGGGTGTTCACTAGAAGAGTCCGTTGGCAATTGACGTTGAACACTATATGGCGCCGACACAGACAGACTGTCATTATTTGACGGAGTCCGAGATCGAGATTGCCCTTGTGGAAATGTTGCAGAATTGTGCGCCGAAGGGGGGGAACGGGACACAGGTCGTCTGACGGGTTGTAATGGCGGAGATCGCTGGCGCTGCGGCCGGTGCGAGGGGGGCGAAGAGCCGTGGCTGGCTTCGCGACTGTCGGCCTGCATGTTTACTAAAGAGGCAAATTCGAGATCAGGACTGGCGTCAGAGAGGTCTGAGTCAGACTCAGACTCAGAAGACCAGCAGCGGATCGGAGGCAGACGAGTGACGTGCTGGGACGAGCTGGAGAGTGACGCTTTTGATAGATATGCCCCGGCGGAGGAAGTATGCGTATAGAAATGGTAGTGGGAATCAGTGGAGGCCCGCTGCTGGCAGGTGACGGAGCAGGCTACCAGCTCAGGGGTGGTGTTCCTCGTCGAGTCGTGATCGTGCGAATGCAGGACAGGGCGCAGGAGTGGTGCCGGTGTTGCACCCATCACTGGGCAGGTATTTGCTTAGCTGAAAGAACAGGGACAAGTGGACAAGTCGTGAAGACGTGCGCAAGGGCGGACGAAGGAACTGTGCTGCCATAAAGAGGGCATGGATTAAACTGGGACGGCATCGACGTGAGCCGCGGCACGTGACTGTGGATCTGATTAAAATCGCTGACAATCGTGCCCATCCTGATTGGTCCGCAACCTAGGCTAGCGGGCAAATGTGCGAGCATTGATTGGTTATTATCTATGAGCCGCAGCACGTGTGGTAGTCGTCGCACAAAAATTAGTTGGTGGAACCCAGACTAAGATTATCTCCTTGTTCTACCGCCGGTTCAGTACAGAACCGATTCGTCAGTTTGCGGTGAGATGATTCAGCCGTGTTTTGTTCGACTGCAGTTAGCTGCTGTGTTTCTTTGCCGGCATCGTCAAAATTGCGCATCAACGCCATCGCCGCTAAATCCGCGGATACTCCGGATTTAAGCCTGCTGTTGAGTTCATTTTGACTAGCGTATGAGAAATATAGTACATCTCCATAATCTGAAACTAGCTCGCTGCCTTTTAGCGTACATGCTTGCGAAAGATGACATTTTATCCAGTTATTTTTGCCGATGTCGGGAACCTCCACTTCGCCACGGGTGTGCAAAACAAATACACGGGCTGAGAGGTGCTATGTCCACAACTGTAAAGTTTGTCCGGCCGGGTTAATTATTCACAGCAGTTGGCTCGTTCCTCGATTATTGGTCAGCAGATTTTTTTCGTGGCTCTCGCCATTTTGCTTGAATCCACATATCGGTGGCGCGATTGGCATTGACTCACAAGTCGGCGGTCGTCACTCAGATAGCGCCTCCTGTGCTCTCGAAATAGCTAGTGCGAACTTTGTATTCTAACTTTATAAATTATCAACGAGACAACATGGCTTGGCTCAACTAAAAATTATCTGATGGTATCTCCGAGGATTTAAAGGACAGCAACAACGAATCGAGTTTTGTAACATATTGCACTCTGGTCAGTTCGACGTGTTCTCATGTAAGCAATAGACACTCTCACCATCATGTGTTGCATCTCCTCTAGTCGATTCTATTACTTTCGTATCTGCATATACAAGCTACATCAGACTGCATCCGGAACTACAAAAAGGTTGCACCGGCGGGGATACCGGAGTAATCTCCTTATTCGATAACCGCCGAACCGATTACTGGAGATTAGTCGGACTTACTTCCTGGTTAATCGAATCCCGTGCCCCAAACATCGGTTATATGTGGATTGGCTGACAAGCGTGAAGCGCGGCCTGACAAAATAGCCCTAACCGCTGAACGTTATTTGTATGGCGGCTAACAAGCACGAGTTCCGGCGTTGGGTATTGTAACTCAGTTTAAGGGCTTAACCGGTGTGATATCGAAGAACATAACTGAGTTATTATCCGTACGCCTGACAAGACCATCCCAATCCGGACTGATAAATCCTGCATTAACTTCTAATGCCGTCCTTGATTATTCCATTAAGCAACGATGGCGTCACATCTATGTCCTAACCTCGGCGCAGTCCCAAGGTACTATGTCCATGGACAACGCCGCTAAAGAGCACGCGTCGGCCACGCCTTTGTGGGAGCGACAAGGAGGACAATCAATTAAAAAAAGTCTAGAGTCGCGTCGCGGTTACAACTCTTCAACAGTCACCAAAAACACATCAATTTCTTTCAATATTGAAAACGACTCCATACTCATACACATCTAAGGATTTAGTAAATGTGTTGTACGGTGGGTTGGAAGGTGTGTTCACCTAAAACTGATCTATTCAACCCCTTCGCTCGGGGCGTTTCCACTCTATATACATTTTCCTTATCTGTAGACGAAGGCTGCATCACTCCCACTCTAAACTCTATCTAAGCCTAACCCTGCTGCTATCTCACAAAATGGCTCAACCAGTAGTTATGACTTCATCAAGTGCCAGCGTCGGCGTCTCAGAGGAAAGCACGCCAAACATGGCGGGTCCCCTTATTGTGCCTCCTCAACTTTCGGCTATTGGTGGGGATCTCACACTACAGAATGAAATATTTTTGCATAATACACAGATGCACGCTGTCCGACAGAAGTATGCTCTTCGTCCAGTAGGGACGGCCCAAGCCTATGAGCCGATTCAGCGTCGCTTTACCGTAAGTGAATGTGAATCCAAACACTGTTTAGATAGCAGCGCGCGCTCACTGCCCAACTTCAGGAATGGTGCGACGAACGCCAGTTTGACAGCGCACTGTCTGCCGTAGGTACCTAGCTACTGGTTGTCATTGGTTCAGCGAAATACCTATTTCATGGAGTGAAACTGTATATTTTTTGGAACGTACTGTAGCGGCCGCAATGAGTGTCGCTAATTGAGTGTTAAATGTTTTCCCGCAAGGACCATATTTGTAGGCCTTGTGGCTTAGACAGTGCGACACCGAACATGGCGGGAGGTATTCTAGTCAGATTTTTTGCCCCTCCAGTTCTAGCTCCGGGTATTAAATGGCCAGTCGGACGTGCATTCAATTTAAACTACCACCGCAGCCACGCTGGACCAGCAATAAATTTCCCCTTAGGGAATGTGCATCTATTTCTCCACCATTTCATTATAGTGGAAGGCGAATTGGGTGTCGTTGCTTTTTTAGTTAATTTTTTTAAGCGGGGTCCATTTTCTGACACTCGTGGCTTTGCACCCCCTGCTCGGTTGTACTCGGCAGGTACTGTTGCTAATTTGTTATAACATTGCAGCGAAGAGTCATTTCCCCTGGCATGCCCGGTATATGAGTAATGCTCGGCGTAGTCAGGCATGCACGGAGGAAAGGCACGAATGGTTCTATCGGTTAGCCTCTATATTGCCAATCAAACCACTAGCCGCTGCCTTTACACCCGCCTAAAGTGCTTGATTCTAGAATCAGATGCCCCGCTATCGCAATCGTCGTTCTGGAGTCTCTTTCGCGTCGATCCCTGTTCCCGGCGGCCCCCTATCTCAGAAGCGATCAGCCGCGACAGGGGTGCGACAATATTGGCGGGACAGCCTTGCGATATCGCCGACCCCAGCTCTCTCAGGTCTTCTTCTCTGCCAGAGCAGTGCAGGATAAGCTTCTCCGTGACGGACGAGACGAACATGGCTCTCTGCGGATCCGCCGCTAATCTCGCCAGAAGACCTTTTAGTTCGGTACAGAACGACGCCAGCACCGACTCCTCTGGCCGCCGCCTTGCGAGGTTCCCAAACGCCGCCTCGGCACCCGAGCCTGCTGTGCCCGCGAGGTCGGGGACGCCGAGGCTCGCGCCCGCCCGCAAGAAGGCGTCCAAGGTCTCAAGGTAGTCCTCGAAACACTCCTCGCCGAGGAACTTGGACAGAGATATGTCCAGGAAGTGCGAGAAGACGGTGCGCGCGCCCAAGCGATCCAGGAGAGGCATGTTGGGGTCGGCGCCGTGGGACATCAAGCGGCTGAAGGTGGCGTCCTTCAGGGAGGCGTTCCACCGCAGGGCAGGGAACATCGAGGGCCCCGACAGCATGTTGAAGACGGACATGGTGCTCCGCGCAAAGAGCACCCATGGCGATGCCGCATCGGATGCGCCCGGAATGCCGGGCTGCCGCGGTAGCACGTTGGGATCCTCGCCGCGCCGGAGGAGAATATCAAGAACCCCTGGCACGGGCGCGGGACTCTCATCACTGCTGCGGGACATGGGCGCGAGCGCGGCGAACAGCGGCGACTCGTCGAACACGTCGAAGAAATCTGGCTGCTCGCGAATCTTCTTGGCGAGATAGGGCGTCAAGTCGTGCCTAAGCAGCTCCTCGCGGAAGAGCAGTCTCGCGTCGCAACCTCGAGAATTGATCCCCCTGATGGTGACGTGGCCGATGCTCACCATGGCCCCGATGGCTGCCTCGTACTCGTCCAGCAGCTCTGCCAAGATTTCGGGATTGGCGTGCCTGCGATCCAGAAGAAGTGCGCCGCAACAGCCAGCGTGTCGGACGAGCCTGCCCAGCCGGCCAGCAGCTCTCTCGTCCGCGGATGTTTGGCGATGAATTTCATGAAGGTTGATTTCCCGGACCCTGGCTTGCCCGAGATCCAGAAAGTGCCGCTCCCAGAGAGGAACCAATCCGAGAGCCGCGAGTCGAAGGCCCACTGGAAGGTATCCTTGAGTGCCTGCGGGATAGAATCGAGGCGGACAGGCCGGCTGTTGTAATTCAGGCTCGACACAATTGTATCGGCGAGCAAGGCGTCTTCTGACTCAGTTAGGCTGGCCAGCCGGACTCTGAATAGTTTGACGTCGGCCTCCATGAAGGCGGCCAAGTAGCTTGCGTCTGGGTTCACCGACCGCTTTTGCGCTTCTAGTCTCAGATCCTCTAGGTCGCGAGACACGGCATCGATTCGAGACTCGTGTTCTGGTCTGGCGTATCGCCCCTCATTCTCCAACGATTCCACGGTTTGGCTTAGTTCGGATATCCGAGAGCTAGCATGTGGTGTCAGAATTTTCAAATTTAAAGCATAAAAGTAATTAAAAATAAAAAAAAAAGAAAAAAAAAAAGAAAAAACTATTTAGGAGCCAGGTATTTGCACCACCCACCTAAGAATAGAGCTGACTGATGCGTCACGGCGTGGGAAAGCCGCTCTAGTTTCTCAATGTAGAGTGTACCTGCGAGCCTAGATCTCAACCAGGCTCTTGTGTCTGTTCCCCATGGCTGCGATCTTGGCTCGTCGGGCGACCGCTTCAATATACTCTCGATATCCTCCAGTAGCGCCGCGGAAGCATCCCGAGAAGAGATAAGCTCTCGCAGCGTTAGCGCATTGCTTAACGGTCGGAATGCACTCGCGGATGGCTGCTGCGGCACAAAAGGGATTTGAATATCGGATAGCGCAATTCTCAATTTCTCGAGGGTTTCCAAAATGGTGTGCTCATCTTTGCCATCCAGCGACAACGGCGGCTGTACTTTAGAGATCTGGGAAGTTGAGAGCAGCTCCGTAATAAATTCCGTGATGGCGAGGATGCACGCAGCGGTGTCGAGCGCTGAGATGGCGTCCATGGCTGGCTATTTTGTCTGGAGCTGGAATCTTCCTCCCAGCAATCTGGCTCTGATAATGATTTATCTTGGGAGTGGGGCTCAAGCGAAGTCAGACAATCACCAGCGATATGCCGCACAGACACATCGTCCCGCACAGACACATTACGACAGACAGTACGGAGGACTCCGTGGCCAACTGTTGGACGACCAAACGCCGTAGGATATCCTTCGCTCCAAAGACATAACTATATCTATCTATCGTCTTCACTCTGCCTGGCCTCCCGCCTAACAAGCCGGTTTCCCCTTTTTCAATCACTCTCATCAACAGAAAATGTTCCCAGAGTCTTCCTACTACTGGATACCGGGCCCTTTAGTTCTCGCCAGTCCACTTCTTTTCCGGCTACTCTCGTCCAGCAAGAAGCCTCAGGGGCTCACTGACACAGACACGACGTCGCCAACCATAACACACACACGGTAGTGATCCTCGGCGCCGGCATGGCGGGCGTCCCGCTCGCCCACCACCTGCTAAAGCACACGCCGGCGTCGGTGGGCCTGGGTGTGGTGCTGGTCAGTCCCAACGACGAGCTGCTGTGGGCCTATGCCACGGTCCGCGCCATTCTGCCCGACACGTTCGGCGACGAGAAGATCTTCCTCCCTCTAGGGCCGGGCTTCGCCAAGTACGGGGTCTCCAAGTTCGAGCACGAGGTGGGCATGGCGCAGAGCCTGGACCCCGAGGCAAACCGCGTGGTCGTATCTACGAAAGCCGACGAACAGCAGCGGACTGTCGACTACGACACGCTCGTCATCGCCACCGGCTCCTCCTTCAAGAAGGCCATGCCCTTCAAGAACCTGACCGACACGCCGGCCACCAAGGACGAGATCCACAGCCTGCGCAAGAAGATTGCAGCGGCGCGGTCCATCGTCGTGGCCGGTGCACGCTGATAACCGACGATGCCCTGCCGCTCCGGCCCGAGGCGCGCGACGACGTGCGCCGGACGGCGGTCCGCGAGCTGGCCAAGCTGAAGGTCAAGGTTGTGGCGAACACGCGCGTCGTGGGCGCCATGACGACGCCGGCGGGCAAGCAGTCCCTGGCGCTGCGGACCAGCGGCAAGAACAAGAACAACAAGACGGACACGGCCACGACGACGCTCGAGACGGACCTCTACATCCCCACCTTTGACACGGCCTTCGTGCCGGCGGCCATGCTCGACGCTGACGGCCGCGTGAAGGTCGACCGCGACACGCTGCATGCCACGGACCACGCCAATGTGTTCGCCGTCACCCTCGGCCGGTACCGCGGCACCGGCCAGGTCGGCGCCTGTGGGGGTGGATTATACGTATAACTATTGGCATGCACATGGGTACCGACTACGCGCCTGAGATAGCGCCGGGGAACAGGACCATGACAGAGACGAAATGGTAGTGAGTTGTGCTCCATAGCAGGCTTGGTGTGCAGGTGGGGTGGACCAGTTAACTTTGCTTGTGTGGTGTTTCAAGGAGTTCAAAGGTTGTCTGGACTTCTATCTACCTATATTGTCCCCCAGATGGGAATTACGCTAATACCTGGTCTCTTTTCTTTGATTTTTATTTTGCTTAATTAGACAGGTGGCCTGAATGAAACGGCTGTTAATAGGCTTACTTGCTGAAAGGGGTTCAGTCCTCTGCCGCATGAACTGTAGTATCTTTCGTCATGAACATCACTTAACAGCTAGATCCATCCAACACTTGAACTGGATCCCGCGGCTCGACGGTATCTATCTTTTGGAGTGAATATTGGTCTGCAAAACCGGCCCAACACGAGACCCAACCAGCATGGAGATTGTCCATTTCCCCAGCGAGTCGAAAACAGTTTAAAGAATACGCAGTGCCTCTCTAGGGTGTATATATAGGTTGGTACCTATACATAGACTTCAGTTGCAGGGTGAAGAGAGGCGCCTATAATATTGTTTAGTCCATCATCTGCCTACCTAGGTATAAGGTACTCTCTATACCTATCGGAATGGATAGACATCAGACCCTAACTTAACAACATAGATATATATAACAAATAATGACAATACCTTTAGAGTACAAATAACCAGCGTGCACAGCCACATGCGTCAGTGACGGGTGTCCAGAAATGGATCCTGCTAAAAAATTTAACCAAAAATTAAGCGACGCTCAATTCGCCTTCTACTGTATGCTATTACGAAGAATGAAATACCCGACTCTGTGTCAATGTTGAAGGTAAGATATATGATGACCTGCTACCCTTTGCTGCCCGGAAAAATGGTCGGGACGGGTTCTCTATGGAATACTGGGTCGCTTGCCCATCCGCTGGCATGCTTGCTGGCGCCTCCGAGCTGTTGCCGTTCGATGCGGCGACCTGACCTTGGCTGCTCTCCTGCCTCGCTCGACAAGCTCGCCACCATGGAGAATGCAGACTACGATCCGGCCCTATACTATGACAGTGCCGTGCTTGATTTTACAACCCCTCGATTGGGGAGCCGCAGCGCAAGTCCTTTTGGCCAGAGTCAGCAGCGTGTCCATGGTGCAGCGTTGCCGTTGCTCCAGTTAAGTGACTGGGACGAAGACCTGGCATATGATGAATCCCCGCATACTTGCATCCATTACTCTATTGAGTGGAAGCTGCTCAGTGCTGGCGGGACCCAGAGCAGGGGAACATGCATTTTGCTTGTGACGGCGAAGTTATGCAAGAGCTTGTCACGTATTCCGAGGATGGTCACACCTTTGAAGACCAGAAGGATGTGCCAGCACACATCCGTGACTTGATCTATAAAAGGACCACGCTAGGACACAACGCAAAGAGGAGAGCAAGAAACGAAAGCGACAGGACTCATCCTCGGGCAACTACCCTATACAGATCACAAATATCTTACCTGGACCGTCCAATCAAGCCTCAGCTGAAGCTGTAGGGATGCTATCCGGGGATCCCGACGTAGCGCCAGCGATGCGGCGGCAGGATGAGTGGCGTATTCCAGAGCCGAGAGACGATGTGATAGAGCGGTATAGCGTGTGGCATTGTGCTCGGGTTCGGAGTGAAGTATGGAAGAAGAACTTCCAGATCAAGGATGGCATTCGATCCGGTATTGCAAAATCATGGGTTCAAGATGTCAAGAGATGAGTCGATGAGGTTCAGGATAGTATTGTACCATAGCGTGCGCCTGCGTTTTCCTTCTTAATAATAACATTGCGTCTTTTTTGTGACACTCAGTCGCCTGGTTCGTCTATACACAATCCAGCATGGCGAAAATGGCCTCTGACACTTGCCCGTCGAGAGCCAACCACCCTAACGCATAGTCTCAAGAAAGCTTTGAAGTCCGCCTTGATGAGACCCAAATTTTCGTTCCAATGCTTCTTGATGTATGCCTTTAGTTCTGCAAAGAACTCTTCAATGGGATTGAACTCTGGGAAGTACGGTGGCAGAAAGAGCACCTTCACGCCTGCGTCGGCGCACACTGTTCGAGGCTCTCCTTCTTGTGCCGGGCTGCATTGTCCACGATAAGGACGGATTTAGGCTCTGGCCATCTGCCACAGTGATGTAGCAACTGCTGAATGAAGTCCTCGAACCAGTCGGCATCGGTTGTGCCCGTGTAGACGCGCGAGAGTATAATGCCATGTACAGTATACGCCGGAAGGATCTGATACCTGATGTCGCGATTAAGTCCGTTGACCTTCACTGGTGTTTTCCCTCGCGGAGCTCATCCCATCCGACGCTGGCCGGCCTTCTTATCGCAGCCAGACTCGTCAATAAAAGACAAGGTGTTTGGCCTCGTATTGTGAAACTCTATGTAAATATAAATCTCGTAGTTTGTCGTCTCGTTACTGCGCTATACGACGGCACTTTTTCCGAGACCATCTTATGGACTCTAGGGTCCGACTTATGCGGATGGCGATACCTCTACGCCAGTTCTCTCGTAGAGGAAGGTAATCATTTCATATCGAAGCTTATCCGGCTCTTCCAGGAGTTCTCTCCGTAGGATATCTTCCATATACGGTGTAATGTAGCTACTTCGACCGACACGGATGAGGGGGTTCGACGGGATCGTGGGTGCTTTCGCCGTGGGGAGACACCTTCGCTTCGATCGTTTTCTCTGGACAGCGCGGCTACTGCAGCCGACTGCTTTGACTATTTCGTTAGTCGACAAACCGCTCTCGATCATAGCGTCAATCTGGTTTTGTTGTGCCGGGAGAGGCCGATCCGCGGCGCCATCGTTACTACCGCTGGCAATAAGCCTGTTACGGCTTTGGAGGCCTCCGTGCCCAGCCAGAGCCACTTCAGGCTTGTGTTATGCCCCTCACAGTAAAGGTACAATTCTAACCGTCGCTGCTCCCGGTATCAGCCACGGTACGCCACAGCAAGGGTCCGTGCGGAAAATGATTTAGCATTTGATACATGCGACACTCATTGCGGCCGCTACAATATCTCCTACGAGTCAAAAACTGACAAGTCATGGAAAAGATCAATACGGTCACATACGCAGCAACTACATTAGCATGCCTATCGTATACATTCAAGCTCAGATTTTTCTCATCTACGTACTAAATATCATTGTGATCTCAGCTGATACAGCAGATTAAACTATGTTCATTGCTCAACCTAATCTGCATTTGTGCATTTTGTATGAAATGTAGCATGTCTCTGAAATATCTCCGACGATAATTCCCCGTCTGTTAATAATATTATTGCCTGACGTTGTGTGCGTCGCATCACTGTCCGAGGTCTTTCGCAAATTAAATATAAAATATGGTATGGCCGAACGCAGTGTCCCGAAATACCGAAATACTGCGAAATTTATGGCTTCTATAAATTTATGCGAAATCAGCTTATTAAACGTTGTCGAATTTATCTATCGTAATGAATCGTCTAGCCGTTTATAAACTTACCATGCCGATTGTAGCATCGCGGTATTTCGCATTTCATCGAACCAAGCTACGGACAGCGCGTCAAAGCAATGCTGTGTTGCTGTGGCAACGCTAGTGTCCTCGCTTGTTTACCAATTCAACGCGCAAAACATCCCGCTAAAGCACTTTTTTTTGGCGCGCACTACACTTGCAACGACACCACTATCCGCGTACACCACGAAACATCATCATTTTCTTGTTGCAGTTTATAACGAGCGAGGCTTTGACTTGGTCGCATTATTTGAGGACTTTGTGGAATCTTAACAGCTGATTCGTGCAATGGCTTTCAGCGCTCGCAAGTCAACTGTTTTCAGCGCTCGGAAGTCATCAGCTTATAAGCAAAGTGGATTCAGCAGCTCTTCAACAACACGATCACGTAAGTTCCATGTCGGTTTTATACTGCTTCATCAAGAAAATTGCAGTTGAACGAATTATGCTGACCATTAAAATAAGAACCGGCGTTTCAGGGCGACATTTTCCCGCTTCTCGACTTCCCAGAGATCGCCGTATGTCTCCGCGGCTGCGATTTTTCGGTCGCGGAAGAAATGTTGGCAAAACCCACTGCCATCTTCGTGCAACAGCTTTACGAGCAGATGGTGGCTAGTTTCTTGGGCGTGACCTACGAGAATTGTGTGCCTATTTTAGACATTTGCAGCGAGGGCCGGGAAACGTTTGAAACTGCACGTGCGGCACGGAGTGTTTTGGCGTTAGTCAGAGCCTCGTATGTTGGAATATTTTTTCATCTCACATTAATGAAGAGGGATGCTAATACTTCGTGAAGAGCCAGGCTGATGCGGATTTGCGGTGTAGATGATTTGTCAATGGCAGATTTTATGCGGCCAGAAGCGCAGAGACTACGACGGTTGCTTTCTGCTGTTGTTAATTTCGCGAGGTTTAGAGAGGAGCATATGGGCGTTTGTGAAGATTTGATCCAGCGGAGCGAGGAAACGTCGCTTGCCACCGAGCGCGCGTACCAAGATGTTGCGATGTTTAGTGAACGGGTCCAGGAATTGCGTATACAAAAGAAGGAGGATGCACCGAAAATTAAGGAGACGCAGGAACATAATAGGGAAGTTGAAGCCGAGTTGCGAAGGCTCAAGAAGGTGCAGGAGCAGTATGTTGCGGAGCATGAGACCTACAAGGGGGATAAGCAGCGACTGGTGTCGAAACTTGAGGACCAAAACTTTTTGACCGTGCAGATGCGGAAAGAGTTCGAAAAGCTGCGGCCATATGTTCTCGATGCACCAAGTACACTGCGCAAGATTAATGATGAAATGAGTGACTCCGTGCAGACCGGCAAGGCGACTATCGACAAACTGGAGAAACGACTGCGCGCGCTGGAAGTTACTATAGAATCGTTTAAGACCGTTGAGCAGGATATCAGCGCGTGCTTTAAGATTATGGAAGAGACCGAGAATGAGTTAGCGAAACAAGATGAGGCTAGTAGACAGTTGGCGCGATTGATGGAGTTACACGATCACCGACAGATCGAGGTGCATGAGGTCGAGAGGAAGTCAACCGTACGTTTGAGACTATACACGTGCTATTCTGAATTCTAACTGACATGAACTAGCAACTGAAACGACAACTAGCCAATGCCGAAGAACGAATTCAACGACTACAAGAGCAACGTCTCCAAAAGCGTGAAGGTGTCCAGAAGAAAACGCAGGAACTCAAAGAAGCCTATGCCGCATTGGTTGCCGAGCGAAGTGTCGTCACTCAGGAAATGGAAAAAAAGAAAGCACTGATAGCCAACGTCGAGAAGAAGGTATATATCTCACCGATAGCAAGGAATGCCAAAGTACTAACTTCATGCCACTAGCAATTCGACTTGAGAGAACAGCTGGAAAGTGAGATCCGGAGCACGACCAGTGAACTGCAGAAGCTGGAGGCCCATGTATCGCTGTATCTAAGCGAGATGGAACAGTGTATCACGGTAAAGTGAACTTGGCAATGTGACAATCCAAATGATCGGAATAAAATTTCCGAATAGTGTACTTTAGTATTTGTTAGTTTTGATATATTTGTGTGCATTTGCGTTTATTCTATAAGTTAGGTAATTGTTGGTAACGGTACAAGGAATGATGTGAAATCTTTAGGGACTTACATATATTTTATGCCGGTCTGAGCCAACGTCTTAGTAGTTGTTGAACCCGTATAGTACTCTCCTCCGCGTGCTTGTTGGCCACATAGGGAACGTCGGCGTTCATAACTTCCTCCTTTTCCATGATAATCACACGTAATCCGGTCCTCAGCGCAAGTGTATCTGCAAGAAGAACTACTGACTCGAATATGCCTCTGCCATTTGCCTGTGCCGGTTCAGCTAGATGACCAGCGATCAGACCACACACGATGATTGATTGCCTATCACCTTTCTCAATTGAGTCTGACGGACGTGGCGGAGCAATCTTGCCGGAATATAAAAGTGCGCGAAAGGCGTCAATTGTGGGTATTGCGTAGCTTTGTAGTTGTGATAATCTGGCAAGCTCTTGAAGTGGAATGCCGTTAAACGAGGACGGGCGCGTGGTAAATGCCGTTTCCGGGCAAACAAGGAGGACAACAGAAGAACGCGGGTCGGTTGGGATTATGGAGAGAAGTACTCGTGCTATGTCGCTAGATGAAGCCAGACTTATGATATCCATCAAGTAATTGTAAATTATGGCAAGGAGGGGTCGTCGACGAATTTTAAGATGGCGGAGAGTCGAATCCGTCGGCTGACACTAAATGGGAGGGGTTCGTACTGTCGTCGCTCATTGTGCATCGTTGGCAGCTCATCGCCGGTCGGTCGAGATTCAATACTCTCAGCTGGCGCACACTCAACCAGCCTCGTAGCAATGGAGACGAAAATGCTGTCCGCGTCTACGTCGGCCTCCCAGCAGGAGACGGGCAAGTTGTTGACGCCAACACTTCCTAACTTCGCGTCCTCCGAACGACCGAGGTCGCCCATGTCCATCTCGTCTTCCTCCACGCCACTATCATCATCGCTGACGAGCTCACACTTCCATCAGGACCCCGGCATCCAGACCCCCTCATTCTCGCCGTCGTCGTTCTCTATCTACAGTCCACCATCACCATCACCGTCCTCACAGCCGCCATCATCCGCATTTAGCGGCGTCGGCACGCCAATCGGCAGCTCGACGTCCCCTTCAACTGCCGCACCCGCCAGCAAAACCCACCGCAGTCTCAGCCTGTCGCTGAACACCACAAAGCCTCTACGTTGCACAAGTCTGCACCAATCAATGGTCCCGCCGTCACCCGAAGCTGCCGTCGTGATGAGTCCGCCTCAGAGCAGACGCAATAGTCTTGCTAGTACACGCGTTGGACTCGGAAGCGGCTCTGATGGCAGTAGCGTCCCGAGTACATCTATGGGCCAGGCCGGGTACAATAATCACACTTTTCATGGCATTAGTAGGAATTCGAGTCCTGCGACGTTGCAGCAACGGGAAGGATCTTCGAGTTTGTCGACGTTGGGGTTGGTGAGCAGCGCGGCAAGTACGCCTAGTGGGAGCCATGGAATGGGAGTTTCGTCTGAGGACGAGGAGGATGATTACTTGGAGGATATGGCAGCTGATACCGAGATTTCGAGAAATTTTGATAACAGCGATAGTATGTACCCTATGGCTGTGCCTAACAGACAAAGTACTTACATTCTGTCCATAGGAACCGGGCCAATTTTAGGAATTGACCGAGCGCTATTGAGGCACCATTCTATATCATCCCGTAATGGATCTTCAGACAGCTCATCAATTTCATCGCCAAACACGCCAAACTTGTTCCCACCGTCGTCATCATCATCGTCACAATTCAATTCAATAGTCACACCGACTGGAGCGTCAAACACCGCCACATCCAGTTACTTCCCCGGTTTCGTATCCACGGACGATGAAATGCCGTCAGCCGGACAAGCGACCGAGTCAAGACATAATAGCATGACAAGTCGATTGCGAGAAAGCCTGACATTCGAGTCTAGTTCTTCCGCGACGCCTACAACAACACAGCCCATTACGATCCCGAACTTGCCTATTGAAGAAATGCCCCGTCGTGCAGTCGTCTTCTCACGTCTAGGTGGCGGCTCGTTAAAACCCCAGACGCGCTCGTTCATGCGTATTACGCGGGAGCTAGCAGACGAGTTCGCGCCCGCGGACGCGGAAATCAAGCATGAGGCTGAAATCACGATGGCGTTCCGCGACGAATCCCCGGGCGACGGGGAAGACGATTATGAGGACGATGAGGATTATGAGGAAGATACGGATTTCGCGAGTATTGGCAGACGCACTGACAAACGACAGCAAGCGTTTAATAGTAAGTACAAGTATGGGTATCCAGGCGAGCCATCGCAAGACGCCATATTCCCGACAGATACGACGAGTAGTCCATCTTCGAGTGGGAAGTTACTCGAGTCGCCTCCGTTTCAACGTCGAAAACGAGCTGCAAGTGGCGCGAGTGTAGGATATTGGAGTGACCGACGAGGAGACGACGAGGACGACATGAACGATACCGACGATGGCCGAAGGGACGACACCGGAGTCGGTATGCTAAGCGCGGGCGCTAGTCCCGTGACTGGCGCAGTGTTCATGCAGGCTATGAAGCGGCCGAGCGATGGATGGGAGTCGCCCTTGTCTACGTCGCCTGTCGGGTCGACAGGTAAATTGAAGCGGAGAGGGACAGTGGAAGAACGGTTTGAGCCGTACTCGATCAAGCGTCGCGCAGTCTCACCCGGTATGGTGACGGCGGCCAGTCCGACGGTGGGGTCGCCTGGAACTTTTGCGGCTGGTAAGCGAAGCATGAAGCAAATGCAGGATACGTATGATCGCATTCAAAAAATGAGTTTAAATTGAGGTTTCGAAACAAACTTCATTGGGAAATCGGGAAAGGGGATTGGTAGCTTGGGATAATACGGTCGCTATTGCATTTATTACGGAGTAGGATGTCTCAAAAAGATTACTGGATTTTTATGTTTGAACGTTTGGCATGTTACGACCATTGAATATAATTATTTGGAAGGTAAAGTAAACTTGTCGCACGAACAGGTAACGACGGGCGTGTACAATTGAACAAAATATTGGAGGCGAGTCGTCGCGGAAGATTCCGGAGACGGCTAACACGGATCTTCTTAGCTACGGGTGGAACTTCACTCACAGGAAAAAAAGAAGCCGTTTAAGAAAAAACCCGTGAGCCTTCAGGAGCTTGGCTGCCGAAAATTTTTAAACATGTCGACGAAGAGGTAGTGCCAAAGCTCCGTCTGACGTTCCGTTCGAACTGTAGTATCTACTTTCACACCTTCTAACCGCGAAAAAAGGATGTGTCACGATAATGAAATGTGATACAGTACCTTTTTGTAGGTATACCCAAGATTCCTATGCGAAACCGAAAGCTGATCCGTACGGTACGCCGGGCGATGTGATCCTAATATTAATAGAAATTCCCACAGTAGATAACAGGCCGATTCCGCCGAACACGAATGATACGCCGAATTATTGATAACACGACTGTTGCCAACACGAAGCAGAAACTGCGAACGTCTAAAGTCGAAACCGTCGACGGTGGAAAAAGTGGACACAGGACAAAGTCAAACCTGAAACAATCCAGACTGAAACCCGCCCATAGAAGATGATATCAACAATGAAGATCCCTTCTCAAGATCCCATCTCACATTGATCATACTCCCGCCAAGTTATAACTCAACTGAAACATAAAGTAAACCCAACAAATGCATCAAACTGTAGAATGCCTCATACACGTATGCCCAATAACTAATCAATAATTGACAACAAGAAATTCCCAATGACTTCCGAAGACAAAACATATAACGGATGGCGAAATAACTCCGAACAGAAGTACCGAAAGAAAATAAACAACACCATGCAAGTTTTAGAAGGGTGAAAGGAAATCAACAGCCCAACGTAAGTGATAATAAACCGAACATACGACGCGCGACTATTCGATACGGTGAGTCGTCGGCAGTGGGCATCGAGCTGCAATCGACGATCGACAGGGTCGTCGACGGTTGTTGACAGTCGATCCCGAACTGCAATCGACGATCGACGAGATCGTCGACTAAGTTACTTGTACCGTGCGTAATCCTAAACGGGAATGTTGACAATGCTGAACCATAATACTGAGACCATTATGGACGACATCGACGACGCTGAACAAAATCGGTTGCTACTGGTAAGCGCTAATAACTGCGCACATCTCTCGATGTATATTGCATATCACTCCGCTCGTCTAACTAGCTTATTAGTATCAGAGCTAGAGGGGACTGCTAACCGTGGTGTCCGTCGGCATGCAAGAAGCGACACGAGACCCAAGAGGTGGTCATGTTGATTGTCGCTCAAGCTGCAGCTGAATAGGTGAATAGGTAAACACAATGGTGAAGATTGCAAAATCTCGACGAGGAGAAAACAAATAGCATTGGACGGGAGTGACGGGGTCAATATATAGGCGAGCCTTGGGCGAGGGCTGGTTTGATCTGCTGATCGATCGCAGGAGCATCGTTCACGTGCGGTAGTCTTGCACTGCCACACCCAGCCGCACATGACCAGTGATCGTCATCTTCAAGCGCGTGCGCCACACGCACGACACCTATCCACGAGCCCCTTACAAATGATGCCGCCCGGCGTCATCGCTCGCCACGTCTCCACACGTTTCCACTGGCCAACGAGCCATGCGGACACCATTGTATCGCACATACGCTTGTCCACCGCCAAAAGGCACTCATTAGTTGCCAGAATCTCGATTAAATCTCCAGCGAAAAAATTCACGCGAAGCAGTGGCAACAAGTACACCATGTCCGCATCACAAGCGTACGATCGCGAAGCGCAGGTATGTTTTATCCACCAGTGAGCAGTCCGACGATAGCTGACGGTACGGGTTGTAGAACGACAGTCGGTTAGATGACCTGGCTTCAAAGCTGTCGTCATTACGGCAGGTAACGTCGGATATCCACAATCAGGCATCAGAAACGTCGTTCATCCAGTCCTCTGTAAGTTCACCAGGCACTCTCCTCGTCGACTTTTTCTTGTAATCTGCAGTGCTAACCGCGTTTCTGTAGTCAGAAGCATTCACAACACTCACATCTTCAATAAAGCATTCGTCACAGCGTCTTGCCAGAAGCGCAGGTGTCTCGTACCCAATATACAAGACGGTATTCTTCATATTGGTCGCCGTTCTATTTATATATATCGTCTATCTTTTAGTCTAAATAGACAGATTTTATATTAGTACGTAACGCTGGACGTCAACGGCGAAGCACCAATGCCTACGTTTATTAATTTTCGAATGCAGGACTGCAGAAGAGCAAGCATCTTGAGGCCCGGGCAAGAGAACAAGGGTTTCTACTGAGTTTATATCGATTAGATTTTGGTATATATTGGCACTGATTGGGGGGATTTATGAATCGTTTACAGTTCACAAGCTTTCTCTCATTTTGCCAGATACAATTGTATGAGGCGCAATGTACATATTGTGTTAATAGGTCGAACCGCATATGCCGTCTGTAAGCAAAATCAAACTTCACTTGTGAAATCCGGTCACTGGATACACAAATATTGCTCAATATATCTTGTTCATCTTCACTTTGCGCTTCGTCCGCCGCCAATATCCTGTCCCAATCTATAAGCTCCTATCGCCTTGCCCCATTCGATTTTGGATCTTGTGACAGGCAATTGCCGTCTAAGACTCTTGAAGGCACCATCACTGAGACCACCAAATTCACGGTTCAGTTCCTCTTGATAACTGCGTTCTAATACGGCAATGGACTTGATGATAGAACTCGTCTGTGCGCTCTTGAAATCTGACTCAACCTGCTTGGTCGCTTTTAGACGGACGTTGCCGTCCTCGTAATAGTGAACGTCAATCGCGATAGTACCCGTCAGTGATCCAGAAGCGAGGTCCGCGATATATGATGAACGCCATCGTCCGTTCCTTAGATGTGTTAGTGAACTGCTGCGATTGGAAAGTCACTTTCAAGCGTACCAAAAGTTAAACGGACTATATTTGTTGCCCACGATCACGATTGCAATATTGTTTTCAGAAGACTGGGGAAAGACTCCGTACGATGACGGATCGGGGTAGTGCTCCAACACATAGTGTTTAACATCGCCAGTTATGGAGGAGCTAATATATGTTAGCCTACTCTGCGGACCTTTCATGACTGATACTTACACAACGTCACCGGCTGAGTCATATTCGTCAACATCACTAACATTCTATTTATTCATCAGATTTGTTCCATGAAACGAGAGTAAACAAACTCGATTATTTTTTCGTACCAGACTTCTGTGATCTACGCTGAAGCTCTTGCCGAGTTCTGGATCGTAGAACCGGTCAGACCCGTGGTTGTTGTATTTGCTGATAATGACCTATAACATATTTAGGTCAGTGTAATTCCGCGCAATTCCACAATAACAATCATGGTGGCTTACAGCCTTTTCAGCGCCTGGAAGCTTGACTGTTACAAACTGAGACAAATTGTATTTCTCAAATGCCGACTCTAAGCCGTCGATAATATCGCTGTCTTCTTCCACAATGGACTTGATATCTTTCGGTCAATCAGCACAGCTCACTCAGATCATATTTGTTCTCAGTAAAATGCAATCTAACCCTGGTAAACTTCCTTAACCTATTCAATGATTTACGTTAGTGGGCAGCCCAAGTCGACACTACAATTAGCATACCTCGCCAGGCGGCGCATCATCCAAAAATCCCGACGCGGTTCTTATTTTCGCATGAACAGACATTTCGAAATATAGATTTCCGCAATCAAGCGATGACACGCGTAACTGCTCGTGCGGAGATCGGGACTGGTGGTCTCCTGGTGGTGCTTTTCGTGGTGATATCCTCGGCCGGGTCAGTACCCGGAATTTAGCTTCGCACCTCGAGCCCAGGCCGGGTAACTATATTAACCTACAAACCTTGAAGACGACATTATTATTTACCCGAGTCGCCGACTAAAACGTTGTGCTCCTTTCGCGTCATCTGGGATGAGGGAACTGGTTAAACTCAGGATGGGTATTCATACCGGAACTTGCACGAAGAATAGATTACAAAATTAAATCTTTGTACGCTTTACCCGCTTGATACCAGGAAATATATGATACACCATATCTCAATCCGTAGAGCCCAATTCACATCTAATTCATCCGTCTGAAAGTTGCGTGCTCTGCCCAACATTGAATTTCATTTCTGGAGGCAATGGAAGACTAAACATCACGCTATCTGTTAAAAGACTATTTTCTATCCTAACTTCAGACTGGCTGATTGTAAAATGATCAGCGTAACTATTGTCGCTAGTCCGTCCAATAATTGACACTTGCGAGCATTTATCTGTTGAGCTGGATAGTTGCGTATTGGACAGTGACTGTGTCTTTGCCTTAAATTTAAGTTGGGATGAGATGCGATCCCGAGTCGACAGTGGCGATTGAGATTGAGACTGCCTGATGGGAGATACACGATTCTGGTTGTTTTGGTAGTAGATCGAAGGCGGCTTCTGGGTGCTTGGCACGGAGTTTGTTCTGAATGAGGCGCTTTGACTGTCCTGGGAACAGCTGGCTTCAGGACTAGGACAAGACATGTTAAACATCAGGGTCGGCTTTTTCGTTTCTGGCGTTGGATAGGCGAGGCCTGCCAATCCGTCAGGTTCCTCGGTGTCGGAGTGTAATGTCTCGCATTCTGACCATTCTGAGCTTGGAATGCAAGAGCTTGGAAAGGTGATGTTGTCGTCGTCTTCAGGTTCATCATTTGGTTTGCGCATGCTGTAAATCCAATTGTCATCAATGGCTCTGTCACCTGTGGTTCTTTCATGTTCCTTCTCGTCACAGCCACTCTCTTCTACTTGATTATCCTCTGCATATGTATCCGGAATGCAATCCTCATCTCTCGTGCCAGTTACCATCGAAACAACCGAGGAAATGCTTGTAGCACTACCATGAAAAGTGGAGTCTATGCACGCTGTCTCGCTCTCTGTGGTGGCTCTCACTTCCAATCTCGGTTCGCTCTGTGTTAACTCGCCATAATTCACGTTCAAGTTGGTAACTTCATTCTCCAGGTCGTCCTTTCGTTCCGTCTTAGCAGCTTCCGCTTTATCGCTGTGAATTTCACTACATGAATAGTAGCCACCAGAGAAGTCATTGCCACCCTGCCCACTCCTATTTTTCCAAACATCTGCGCTATTATTGCACTCTAATCGTCCATCGCCATCCACACTTGCGCCGTCATTACTTAAACCCGTCTCGCATTTGTATTCCCACTTTTCCACTTCATATTTCTGTGTATTCTTAACTGGCGACGCAAAGAAATAAGAGCTATCCGAACTCAAATAATCATAATCCTCAGCATCCGAACTTGGCACGACGCGGCGCCGCTTGCGACGCGTTTGGCTCGATGTCAACTCGGGTGCGCTACTGGTTGTACTACTATGATGAATGACGCCGTCTATACGGCCGACCGTGGACTCGTAATTCTCTTTCTCAGCAGAAGTTAGCACAAATTTCAGAATATCGCCCTGGTTGTAGGTATGTGGCTGAGGCGAGCACGACCGGCGTATATAACCGCGGTTGAACGTGGCGGCTTCTTCGAATGCCGCGAGACGCGTCTGTTCGAGACTGCGTAGTGGTTGTCGCCGTTTTGGCATGACGTATAATGAATGGCGTATTTGTCAAACTCTTACAGCTCGAAATGCTACACGAGCCTGAGAATTGTAGATAGAAGTGACTCCACTGGTGACCGTCCGCCAAATGTGGAAATATTTGGGCGACGACTAATCGACGCGTTGAAAGTCCTACCTCGATCGAAAGCCCTAACCCGATCCATCACACGACCGAGATCCCGTTTGTTCGCATCATGCGCGTTTGCTATGTTACTAGTTCTTATACAAATCATAAAATTTGTTCACATTAAAGGAGAGACAGCCATAAGAAGAAATGCAATCTAAACCAGGAGTTCGTCACGGTCCTGCCATGCTCGAGCGTTTCTATAAAAGCCCCTTTCTTACGCACCATTTTGGCACCTGGCAAGTCATTAAGCTTCATATGAACGTCTTGCAGATATCTGATTTATCCACTTGTTGTTGTCCGTGGGCCATTGCCGTCTATCCGAATGACATTGTGAGGAATTGCAAAGTGCACGCATCATAACAAGGCATTACGTCCTAACGGATGAGCCCTTACTCCTGAACCCTTGATTTCGCAAAGAGCGATTGGATGATTAGTTACGGTTCTCCGTGTCCGGCAATTTATGACAAACAGAAATCGGGCACTGTTGGCGTTACGATAACGTATCAACCGTTGCCCTGACAACGGTTGGCCCATAATGATGGGTTCGGGTTCCCTTGCCCGTTGCCCGTACAAAACGTACATATATACCCGTCGAGTAAGTTGAAGAGTCAAACTGCTCCGGACAAATACGACGTCGCAGTATTACTGTAGCGTATAGTTATCGCCTTGTAGGTCCGAAGCGAAATATTGCACCCTCGCGTGGGAAGGAAGGGGCGCGGCCGATGGGACGATGGCATAACGCACCACGTTGATCGCTGAACCACAAACCACAAGCTTGAAACCTTAATCCATCACAACCCCTTCGACTGGATCGTGCGCGACATTGCAACCTTACATACACTAACGGATATAGTATTTCACCATCTACGCAGATCTGTACACTTTAAGGACTGTTTGTCAAGAAGAAATATTGACAATGTTATAAGAATACGTGAAAGAAGACAGCAATGAGCAGTGACGCAGCCGATACTGATGCTCATGTGCAGGACGAGCTCGAGGTCGCGGGCATCGCGACTGTGCAGCATATCCTCGCACAGCCAATAGACCCAGGACTTCCCGTTTCACCGATGCAGAGGAAGCGGAAACAGGTGGAGCCTTTACCGGAATACATGAACTCGTTTGTGATTCACGTGAGTACCCGACTTGTATCGTATGTAGAATTATACTAAATAGGCATTGTTTAGCCATGTCAAGAGAATGCCTTGTCGCCTCCGTTAAGTATTACGCCGATAAAAGCAGTACCCCGGGAATATGTACCTATCAGTATACTATCAAATGCTATGGTGCCATCGGTATCTTCTTTATCAGCAAAGACGAAGAAATCTCATGATCTCGGTCAAACGGTACCCAGGTCACGGCCATTTCAAATGCACATTCCTGGATTGGACAATAAGTTCTTGTTTGTGAGGGTTGATGAGGCGAAATGTCTTGCCGCGGTAGAACTTGTTGGAAGACATATTTACATGCTCACGATGTTACCAGATCATGTTAAAGTGAAGCATATTCGGGCGATGGGGAAGAATGGTCGAATCAGTTCCAGTTCGTCTGCTACAACTGGAGAAAATTTGGCAGATGTTAGTGTGAGAAAGGATGACGGGAATATTCCCGAGTATGCGACTCTGGATGAGGATTCCGATGAATTCTGGAGAGCTATTGGCGTGGACTTCCAAGAGACGCGAGTACCCAATCCGGAAGTTGCCGCACTTTTCGAATCATTCAGCATGGCGCCGCCAATACCTACAGAGCAAATGACCGAGGAATCTGAGTCACAGAAGTCAAAGACAACCTTCTCGATGTCCGCTACGATAAAACCATTGCCAGCACCAAAGAATTTCTCGACACGCGAGCTTCTCAAGCACATGCATTCGCTGTACTTCGAGGCCCTGTACGTCTCCAAGTCACCACTAACATACTTCGTCAAACTCACCCTTGCGCGCTTCCGCACCCTATGCAAGGACAACCCGCAAAAAATCATCGAAGTTCTGCATCATATGATCCTGACGGTCGGCGAATCAGATTACAAGTATAAGTCGGGATTACCCCATACCTTGCTTGAGTTGGAAAATGCACATGGTATGGATGAAGTGACGATTGGACTTTTTAATCCCAATGACCCGGCGTCGGAGATTCCTATTCCGGTGAGCATTGCGCAGAGTACAGTGGGTTTGAGCTCGTTGGATCATGAGAGACAGTATATTCAACGGTGGTGGAATATGGACGTGGATGTCCGGCTACCAAAATCGCGCGCCAAAAGAATCGATGAAATTAAGAAGAGGGAGTACGTTGAATCACCGTCATGGCGTAAGTTTTATCTCTGACATTGGTGGTAGGACGAAATTGCAGGCTATCCTCGCCCTAGAGATTCTAGCGCAACAATATTCTCTCACAACAGAAGCCACTGATCCGGCTGGCAGCGACACAACTACGAAGGCAAAGGCCAAAAAGAAAAGAGCAGACAAACACGATGCCGGGACGAACTTGAACTTACTACTCGATGTTTTATTTGATAGGTTATATATTTGGCAGACAGTTTCTAGTCTGGATTTTGTAATCGCGACTCCGGAGCAGAAAGCGGATGAAGTTAGAGAGTTTTGTTTGGAAGTCGTTGTTCCTTTGTGAGTTATATTGAAAACGTCTCATGGTACGGCGAGAGATAGACTGATGAACATAGTTATGGATCGCGGCTGCCTAAGCAGACAGAACGCCTCCTCAAAAAATGCGGTGGCGAGAAACCAACAAGGGATGTTCCGTCGTCGCCGATTGAAGGGCCCACTCACGTCAAGAAGATCAAGCAAGAGGAAAGCTCCTCGCCGATCCCGCCGCCAACCAAAAAATCCCGATCTTCGCTCAAAAACCGGTCTGCGACAGCCGCTGGTGGGCCGGCTCGTCCACTAAGTTCGTCGATTTTGAAATTTGCGACGGTTGCGTCGGATTTGGGTGTCAAGGGACGAAAATCGGCTGCCATTCGTGGGGGACTATTGGTTAGTAATAAGACACTTGAGCGGCGGCAGATTGATATTACGACGAAGAAGAAGTAATATGTATATATGTGACGATGTCATGAGCGTGTAAGATATCATTCGGGAGTTTGTGGGTCTGCATTGTTGCGTGGTGTCTGGATGGAATATTTACTCTCTGTATAGTTGTATCTGTAGAATAATAGTAGAATCATGAATTATACACACAGCTACTATGTCTTCAGTTTGAAGAACCTAAACCCTCCCCCTACCAAATTCTGGCTTATTTTCGTGCAGCTGGGAAGGAAGATGACCCTTACCCTTGCGACGAGACCTGGACGGTACTTGTGGACGGTACCGACTCAACGTCGAACTCTAAACTATTCCATATGTAGTCTAGTCTTTAACTCTCTTTATTGACGCGACAAACCCCTTGCCCTTGTTTACAAATCTTTGCCGTGGGAGGCGTTTTGGTTATATTCCTCAGGCCCAAAGCCAGCTACAAATTTTCTCGCTTTCCCACCTACTCATTTTCGCTCTTTCCCACTGTCTCAAACACTAATATTATTCCTCGGCCTTAATCCAATCAGACGATTACACAATGAACGACCCACAAGTAACAATTATCGACTCTAAATGCTGCCAAAAGTGCGCAGCATGTCGCACCCGGGTATGTTATGACACACTTTTCGAGCTGCAGCAATTGTTACTCCGGCAGGGATGGCCATGCTTTTAAGACTTGCAAAAAGTGTCGTGACAGTGTTAGTCAAGGGAATAATTTGATAGTCCGAAGTATGAAAATCGCTGCTAATAATCTGTTGCAGAAAGCGTCGAAGAAGCAAGGTGACGCGTCGAAGCGTACCAGCTTTGATCTTGATGGGTGCTACGAGACTCATGAAGAATTTGTTGACGCTGTGTCTTCCTTTATGGAACGACATGACAACCACGTGTTTGACGCTTCTGATCAATCACTGACAATGAAGGCAACTCTTACGTCGACTTTTCTCAGTGACAATGACATTTCCGTCGAAGCATGCACGCAAAATGCCGACCATGACTTACAAAAGCGGGCGGTCATACTTCTACGAAATAACCTGTTTGACTGTACTGGTTATTTCTTTCACGTGCGACGGGTCAATGTGAAATCTGACGGTCAATCCACCTTCACGTTAAGTTGTTCACGATCAAGTGAAGCAAAAATTGAGCGAGATCCTTCGCAAATTCAACGTTATACCGGTATGACTTGTTACATATCTCGGTGATTGAGTCCATCGTTAACGTTATATCCTTTTTCAGTCTCGAAAGATGTTTTTGACTGTCAGGGAGAGCTTCGTATCACCATGTCTAAAGTGTACGAATCTGTAACGATAGTCTATGAACACAAGTGTCATATGGAAACCCATAAGTTCCATATGACCGACGAGGTGAGAAACTATATCAAATCTCAAAAACGTCTTACCCCACGTCAAATATACCAAAATTTAATACAAATGGCAAACGAATCGGAATTTGAGAAGACAGACTTATACACTATCACAAGGCAACAAGTGTATAACTTCTGGCTTTCTATTACCAAGTCCGAGTGGGAAAGGGACGGGGAAAACGATTTTAGATCTGCCCAGCTCCTCGTGGCTGAGCACCCTGGCTTCGAGCTAATTGAGGGACTCCAAGAACCTGGAGTATCATTGGCCTTCATGACCCCTTGTTTTACCGATCAGGACAAGTATGACCGTGCT